>CAUYRT010056623.1:0-24454 GCA_963574885.1 Lepilemur ruficaudatus
GGAGTTTGAGTCAAGCGACGTGCAAGCCGTGCCCGTTTGCCGGAGCCGGGTCCGTGATTCTCAGACTTCCGACTCTGAGTCTGTTAGCGACGTCACCGCCAGCTCTGTGCCCGGGTGTGCCGGCTCCGGGCTGGGCCGGGGCCTGAATCTGCAGTTACAAGGAGCTTCCAGTTGATTCTCTGGGCATTTCTCTGCTGCCTCCTTCCAGCGTGAGGAACGTCACAGCCAGATTGAGATGCCACACACGTCTCCCCAGGCCGGCTGCGTGACAAGCGCGGGGCGGGTCAATTTCACACGCACTCCTCTGCAAGCGCCTCCTAAAACCGGGGGGGTCCGTGTTCTTCTGTCCCGTCCACGCGTGACAGAGCCGTGTCACACAGCTGCAAGTGGTGCGGTTAAGATTTGCAGTGAGGTCAGGAGAATTTGGCAACAGGCCCCGTGTCCCCCTGGGAGGACA
The DNA here is from genome assembly GCA_963574885.1 of Lepilemur ruficaudatus. Classification (NCBI taxonomy): domain Eukaryota; kingdom Metazoa; phylum Chordata; class Mammalia; order Primates; family Lepilemuridae; genus Lepilemur; species Lepilemur ruficaudatus. The sequence goes on from CAUYRT010056623.1 coordinate 458, forward strand.
TCTCCAAGGGCCCGTAATGGGTGAGTCCCCAGCTGAGGCCCTGCTTACTGGGTCACTGCATTCGCGCCTGCCGCCATCTCAGCCGCCTGTCACCTATAGGAAGCTCCTTCCCTAAACCGCCCGTCACCCCCGTCTGCTGTGCATGCTTCCGAGGTACCTCTAAGAGGGGTGCCTTTTGTGGGGACAGAAAAATGGTCCAGTTAAAAGGTCCCCTCCTCGGGATCACAGGTGGGGAACTGCGGGGTGGCTGGTCCTGGGGGGTGGGAGAAGTAAGGGGGGCTCCACTGTAGACAGCGGTCTCACCCTCGGGACCCCCAGATCCCCGCACTGAAGCAGAAACCTGTCATCTTTCTGAGGAGTATCCTCAGAAATCAGAGAAATTGAGCCAGAATTTGGCTTCTGAGCCAGAAGCCAAACCGCGGGAGAGCCGGGGTGTCCTGGGCGGGCGTCTTGGGTAGCGGCGATGTCCGGGTTCTCTCGGAGACATGGCCGCCAGGGAGAGGCAGGATTTTCACAGGTTAGTTTGCAGGAGGCAGCGACTTTCCTCTGCTCTTCCGCAGACACAGAGTGGATCTGTGAGCACGTTAACTGGCCGCAGGGAAGGGGACACAGGCGCTGACGACCGCCGGACGATTCTGCCGGGTGGTCGGTGCTGGTGGATACCAGGCCACTTCCTGGGGGTTGAATCCGGAACGTGCATTTGTCAAGTCCACTGACCCGACAGAGACGAGCGCCCTGGGAAACGCCAGCTAGTGTGGGGGCAGCAGACTGTCTCGCAGGAGGGGGTCACCTGGGAAGCTGAGCAGCCACACTGGTGATGGAGGTTTGCATGGCAGGGCCAAGCCACTGTCTCCAGGGACCTGGTGGCTGTGGCTGTCCCCTCCACGGGGCCTCGCTGCTGTGCCGGCCTGAACGGTGCCCTCTCAGGTACAAAGGAACCCAGGCCCCAGTCTCGCTCGCTCTGACGTCCTGGTTGCACAGGTCACACCTGATGCAGCACAGGCAGCCCCACACGGCACAGACGGTTCCCTAGCAACTCTGCATCTGGATAACCGGGAGGCCCCGTGTCTGTGCGGGATGCTTGGGGCATGTTTGGCTGCCCGGGGGTAGTTTTACAGATGCCCCTGTGGCTTCTAGAAAAGGCAGGGAAGCAAGTGAGGCAGGAAGGACAGGAGCATGGGGACAGCTTCCCAAGTTCTACTGTCATACTGTCCCCCTGGCTTAAAACCCCTCCACGTCTCCCGCCGTCTGTGGCACCCGACCAGACACCGTTTCCTGAGCCTGCTCCAGGCCATCACTGAGGAGACTCTGAGGCCTCATCCCGGCTCCGTGGGACAGAGTGTCGTGGTTGTTTGGCAAATGTCTGTGTGCAACCTTCTAGAACGCGGGGAGCCCGTCTGGGCCAAGGAGGAGTCGGTGTGGCCAGAGGGATGGCTACGATGATAAGGGCTCGCAGTGTCAGGCCACCTGCTGGCTATCAGTGCCAACCTCTCAATGACAAACGGGTGTCATCATGCCTGCCACCTCTGGTCAACTCACGGTGGCCACCTGAGTGTGGAAATTCATGTCCATGGGAAGAGCACTGTATCTCAGTCACCCGTGTCTGCCACCAGCTGGGACTGCAGGAGTGGCAGCGAAGCACGTGTTCCTGTCTTTATGACCCTGTCCCGACCTCCAGGGGGACTCAGTGCTCCTCCCTGAGGACAGGTGTAGAATGCCACCTCGGCAGTCCACAGATTCTGAGGATGAAGCAATAGGAGTCAGATCCTTTAGGGATGGAGACAAAATTCCCAAAAAGACAGTGCAAACTCTGCGTCGAGTTTGGAATGGGTGCCTTGAGGCCATTTATGAGACCCCAGGGCCACACCACCTGTCATCGGCAGGTTTCAGCAGGAGGCCTGAGAGGCTCTGTCCAGGTGGGGCAGTGCCCTTTCTTGTCACTTCTCAGTCTTGGCCTGTCCTTGCCGAGTGAGTGGGAGCGACTTGAGGGCCGGGGTGGTGACGCAGCCTGAGGAGAGGACCAGGGAGGCGTCTGTGCTACTTTCAGACTAGCCCCTGAGCGACGGCAGAGGCAGCCCAAGCCAGCACCCCGCAGGACGCCCCTGAGGGGCCTGAGGCCGCGCCTGTGTTTGGAAGCCCCTCCACACCACGGAGCCTCTGAAGAGCCTGTGGCTCTCGGGGTCAGTGGTGGATCAGGACTTCTGGGGTTAGGTGCTCCCCCTAATCCTCCCACCAACGACACTGTCTTTCTGTCTCTTCCCAAGGGGGCTCCACCTGGAGGGGCATCACAGTCACTGGGGCACAGGAGGGACCCTTCTGGGAACATCCAGCCACGGAGGCGTGTGTTCAAGGACACACAGAGGAAGTCCATGGAGCACCAATGTCCTCAGTGAAGTGACAGGAGCAGACCATGGAAGGGAAAGGTGTTTGTAAAGCACCTACTATGTGCTAGTTCTTGCCTATTATCATCAACTACGATCCCCACAACAGCCCAGCAAGGAAGGCGATGCTTCCCTAAATTTATAAATGGGGAAACTGAGTCTCAGGGGCAGTGAGGAGCTTCCAGAAGATAACTGATGTAGTCATGACCTTTAACTGACAGCCCAAACATGAACGATCTCATCTAATGTAACCCTCACAAGGTGGAAATGGTGATCATAGTTAAGTGCAGCTATATATTTTTTTCTGAGTGCTGGTGCTCTCTCAAAGGTATTTTTCTTTGAGCAATCCCACACAGTAGGTACAACATGGGTGAGAAAGAGGCCTCAAAACCAGACGATCCCAGTTTAGAATCCCAGCTCTCCCACCTCCGTGAACCTTGGGTTCAAGTCAAGCAGCTCCTCCGAGCTCTGGTTCCCTCATCAGGCAAACGGGGATAATGATCGTTACTCTGAGAGTTAAATAGCAGCAAACATAAAATGCCTAGAACATGGCAAGTGAGCAATAAATGGAACTGACTTTGACGTCCTGATTATCTTGGGGTTTTACAAATAAGAGAATTGAAACTTGCGAAGGCAGCTCGCTTAAGGTCCTCTGACCAGTGGCAGAGCCAGGACTACACGCTGACCTGTCTGGCACAAATGCCAGTGCTCTGACGCCCTCTGGACACCAGACAACTGGCTATCACCGGGCTGGTCCCCGGTCCCCAGGAAACACACAAATCCCCATTAGCCAACTCTCTCAATGCAGTAAACACACAATGCACTCTAGAAATACTTCCTTCCAAAACAGCTCACGTAGTTGAAAATGCTGTCACTTTTAACAGTGGACATCAGTTACCTAACAAATTCACTGACACGGACCGGTTCCAGAGTCTTCGATGCCAAAATTCAGAGCCATTATGGTCTTTTTCTACATTAGAACTTATTAGAAGCTGTAACCTCAGAGTCTTGGAATCTTGTCAATTTTACAAGCACTTTTCTTTGTGTTGTGGCCAGACAGGATAATTTAAGGACATTTTCCTTGATATCATTTCATTTTCCATTTAAGTCATGGAAGTAGTATTGGATTTGAACAATTCACTACACACAGACCAGCTTAGGGCTGCAGATTTTGAGTCTGTGCTGACGGTGTGCCCTGGCAGGGTAAATATTTGTGGGAGAGAGATTAACTCTCAAGCGGTGTATTCCAAATGGCTGCTTCTGTCATGAACCCATCAAGGAAATAAACTGGAGAGACACGCGGTTCTCCGCATCACAACTTATACGCAGCAACTGGACTTCCATTTGAGCTATTTTTTTTCAGGCTAATTGAGGTTTGTATTGTTTTATAAAATTACCCCCTTTTCCACCATAATCTTAAGTTCACATCTTAAACACATAACGGCCAGAAATTTTCCACACTTACTTGAGTTCAGAGACACATCATACTTCATGCATTCATTGCTTGCATTTTGTTCAGAAAAATAAGTGATGGGGAAATTAATCCTTTGGCACGAGAACATATTAACGCAAAGATTACAGAGAATGAATGGACAGCTTACCTGTCATTTCTCCTTTGGATACGTGTAGTCATTTGTCTCAGAGCAGTTTTCCTAAGGAGGGAGGGTTTTGCTCTTTCTCCCTACTTGGCCCCAAAGCTGGTATGTGTCTTAGGCTGAGCCATCCGTGAAGATGTGGCCTTACTCACAACCCAGTGTATAAATCACTCAAAGCCCGGGGCGTCCTGGCTTCACGATGTCCCAAACCCACCGTGCGGGTTCCCACAGACCAGGCAGACGATTGCAGCTCATCTCGCAAGAGGAGGCTTAGCCAGGGTGAGGGGAGCAGAGCGCAAGCCCCGGAGCCACCGGGACTAGACTCCCGAGCTCACCGGGCACCTATTTTGCAGGAAAGAGCAAGACTGCCTCACAGCGTTAAGCCAGAAACGCAGGTCCTCTGGCTGGAATCCGGGGGACTCAGGAAAACCCAAGGGTGATTGAGAAAAACCTGCACAGCGGATGGCAGGGCTTCTCCCAGGGACAAGGGCACCAGGGTGCGGAGGGACTTTGCTCCCAGGCCCAGGGCCATATCCTGACGGGCCGCTGTGACCCTACTGCGCATCTATGAGACGGTGCGTCACCTTGGACTTTCCAACAGTTTCCTTTCCAGAACCTTCCCCATGGGCGACAGAGACTCTGTTATGAGATTCAGCTTCATAACACAGTCCCCAGAACGGGCCTCCACCTCCCCTGGCAAATGGGGAATACTGGGAAGGCTGGGGGAGGCTTTCCGCCAGGGAGGACAGATCCCACCGAGGCTTCCCTAGCAAGGCCGCCCCCGCGAACTTTCCCGAAGTTCCATCAGTGGTGACCTTCAGCAGCTGAGCTGAGAAAAATCCGTTCTGTGTCACCGCCAGTCACAAGAAGAGGCTGAATTTGGGGGACTGAACTTGACAAGAAGGAATTTCTAACTTTGATTCAGTTTCCCCTCGCACTGCCCACGCCGTCCGCTGGGCCGAGGGTCCCCAGGTGGGAGGGATCCCAGGTGGGAGGGTCCCCAGGTGGGGAGGGTCCCCAAGAGGGAAGGTGACGGTTTGGCCCCACAAGCCCCCAGCGTGACCAGGCGCTGCAGCGCGGAGCCCGCACCCGGCAGCTGGTACCGCCGCGCCGCAGCCTCCCGCCGCCGAGAGGGGACCCGGCCCCGTGTCCACGCGTGTCCCCTCGCGGCCGCGGCGGGGCTCAGAGCGACTTCCGCGGGCAGATCGTCCCCGCGGCCGGGGACCCGCGCGGCGCCATCGCCCGGGAAGCTCCCGCGCTCCTTACCTGGCGAGGTCCGTCCCGTGCGCCCTGGGGTCCTGGCCCGGCCGGCGCCGAGCTGGGGGCGACAATGGATCGCTCGCTGCAGGCGCTGCCCGGTGCGGGGGGCGCGGGGGGCGCGCGGCCCAGGCCGGCTCGGCGGAGCGGCTGAGTCAGCGCTCGGCGCCCGGGGCGACCGAGGGGTTCGGGCGGCCGCTGCTCGGGCGGAAGCGCGGAGAGAACTTCAGCCCGGGAGGGGCCGCCCGCTGCTGCTGGCTCACGAGCGGGTCTGGGCGCTTCTGACGTGCCGTTTCCCCCACATCCTCCCTTACGGGCTAAAAAGAAAAAAGGAAAAACAAACAGCCCTCTCCAAGGCTCCGCCTGCTTGATGCGTAACAGCAAGACAAACATTTCCATTAAAGTTGGGGCAAGACCAGGAGGCCGGTTCGGAAGGTCTGGTCCATGCACTGAGGCAAGAGAAGGAAATGAGCTGTAAAAATACTGAAGTTGTGCCTTTTAAAAATATATATATATATATTTAATTGGAAAGCAGGAGAAAAAAGATGAGTATTCGCAGCGGATGTGACTGTCTAGTTGGAAAGTTCAAACTGGAGACGGGGTCTAAGCGAGTGGCAGGGTACAAATGAACGTGCCTGGTTAGCAGTGCTCTCGCGCTGACCAGCCAGAGTGTGGATGAAAAATCCCATCCTCACTAACAGCAAAACCGTAAACAGGAACGTACACTCGTCAGAGAACGTTTCTATTGCAAAAAAGCGAACAAACCAACGGAACAGCTCCGTTCTCCGCTGGGCCGCTCTTTGAGACCACTTGACTCTATTAAAACATAAGCCTTTTCCTTGGACCAGAAGCAGGAAACGTCGTGACTCTGTCCCTTGTCCTCTGTATCTGTAAATTCAGTGCAGTCTCCGTCTCATTCTGGCGGGATTTTCTTTTTAACTTGGCGTGACTCTAGGTGTCTCTGGAAGGACAGGGGCAGGGAACAACATGTCGATAAACAAGAGCGTGAGGGGGTCAGCCCTGCCGGACGTTAGCGTGAAGGGATGTGCGCACATAAACGGACAAGCACATGGCGACAGAGACCGGGCGCTCACCGTTGATGTCGAAGGATGTGCTTCGCGTGTATGAACGTGTTTTAGTCATCACGACAGCCCTGTGAGGCAGGTGCTGATGTTGCCGCCACTCCCACAGGGGAAGTGGAGGCCCAGTGGGGTGCACGTCACACCCAAAGTCACACGGCTGGGAGTGGGGGACCAGGGATTTGACCCGGGCATCCTGCCTGCAGAGCCTGTGGTCCGGGGGCTTACACACCTGTCACACTGCGCCGCCTCTATCACGGAGGGACGGACAGCCCGGTGCTGGCCAGCGATGGTCGTTCCACGGGGCAGATGAAGAGTCCCAGGTCGGAAGCGCGTCTGAGACTGCGGTGTTTAAGGTGGCGCTTCAACCTGATGGAGGAGATGGATTTTTACATAAATGATATTGAAATAACTAGTCATCAGCTCCCCAGACCAAAATTAATGCCAGATCCATCAGATATTGAACATAACAGTGTGAAGCCAGAAAGTAATTAGATAAATACATAAGTAAATATTTGTCATGAACCTGGGATTCTGAAAGCCCTTCTAAATACGCCATGAAACCATAAAGGAAAAGACTGACAGATGTGATTATAAAAAATCCAAATAAACTTCTTTATGGAAAAAGTCCCCATAAACAGAATTAAAAAATAAACGACAAACTGCAAAAGAAATTTCCTGTATGTATGACATGGGGCTGCTAAATTTAACACATAGAAATACAAACCCAGTTAAATTTGAATTTCAGACAGACTATGAATCATTTTTGAGTATGAGTATGTCGCATTCATTGTTTGTCTGAAAGTGACATTTAACTGGATGTCCTGTATTTTATGTGGCAGCCCTACCATGGCAGCAACGTTTTAATGTAGGTAATTTACAAAGAACTCTTATAACCATTCAAAAAGATGATTATCCAGTAGAAAAAGGCAGAAAATTTACAAAACAAGAAAAACAAATGTTCAACAAACAGGACAAAATAACAGCCTCTCAAGCAATGAAATATATGCAAATGATTTCAGAAGGTTTTGCTTTTTACCCACTAGCTGACGAATTTTAAAATATTGACAAAATTCAGTGCTGGTGAGGGGTCTGGGGAAATGAGCATTCTTCCTCGCTGCTTATGAGGATGTAAATTAGTACAATATTTCTAGAAAGCAGTTTGAGAACAAGTATCAAATTGAATGTTTTACGTGCACAGCAATAAATCAAGCAAATTCATTTTTAGGAGTTTATCTAAAGAGATGATTTGACAAGTGGACAAAATGTATATAGCAGATGTTTATTGCTTGGTAGAAATAATTCATAATAGCAAAAACTGGAAATAACCTAAATATGTATCAGTGGGAGACTGGTTAATGAAATATAATTAAATAATAATGATGCATAATGGGACTTCACTGTGATGCGGGCACTGTTTTGGGAATGTCCTGTGTATTAACTTGTTCAACCATCGAAACAAAACAAAAGAAAAACCCACTGTGAGTGGGAAGGTACCGTTTAGTATTAGTATCTGCATTTTGCAGGACGGGAAATGGGACGGAGAGCTAGGCTGCTTTCTGAAGGTCTCGCAGCAGGAAAACTGGGGACTGGAATTTAAAGAAAGGCAGCGTCGCCCCGGAGGTCCCTCAGCTATTATGGGATGTTTTTGTACTTAATGGAATCTCAGGACAGCGTGCCAAGATGAGTTCATCCAGAGGGCAAAATGCTACGTAGTTATTAAAAATGACAATATAACTCTGTACTTATTGACATAGAAAATGTTCATGGCATATCGTCAAGTGAAAACAATTTTCAAAGCCATATATATAGTATGATCCGATTTGTATAAAATTGAATCTATTTTTGTGTGGCTATATATAGACAGAGAAATATTTGGATGAATAATCACTAATACATTAATGGCTTTTCTTCATGAGCGATGGGATTTCAGGTGATTTTCTACTTTCTTCTTTATACTTTTCTAAATACGTTAGGTTTTAAAATTATGAATATAAAATTTTAAAAATATTAGGAAAACAACATACTGAGAGGAAACTCCCATTTTGAGCTTCATTCTTTCGGCGGCTTGGTATTTCAGGCTTTCCCGGAGCTTGCCGTCTCTCCCCCAAGTCCGATGCCTGGCTGAAGACTTGGCCTGGAGGGCCGTGGGAGTCCTCAGACACAGGTAGATCCCAGGCACACCTGCAGCACCTGAGCTCTGCCTGTGGCTGAGTGAGGAGAGTCCTGTGCTGGGCCATGTCGGGTGGAGTCCTGCTGCTGTCACAATGGGTGCTGGACCCAGTGTCTCCTCTGGGAAGTGAGATGAATAGGTCAGGGGTCTCCCTGAAAGAAACAGAAATGCACCTTATGCTACTTTAAGAAGTACGATGTGTTCTCTGGCAGGTTAGCGAAGCGTGAGACCAAGGCACAGTGCAGTTTAGTCTAAAGAGCTGCTGTCACCGTCACCGCTGGACTGCTCTCTCCCCTCTCCCCTCTGCTCTGCCTGGGCCTTGGTTCCGTTCTCCCCTTTAGTTTTTCACTGGCTTCCTCTCCTCCTCGATCCCTGAGAACACGGCCGTCCTCTGAGTTTTATGCAACAGCCTCAGTCATGCAAAGAAATTCATTTTCTTGGCCCCTAGTTTTGCAATTTGCAGAGCGGGCTTCATGAACCGGCTTGAGAGGAGTTCCCATTGATGGGGGCGGCCGTCAGCGTAGGCTAGGCTGTGCTGCAGTAATAAGCAGCCCTGAAATCGCAGTCTCTCCGGAGCAAATCACGTGGCCAAGCCCAGCGTCCGTGGGGCCAGGAGGTCTGCAGCTCAGTCAGGGCAACAAACTCACGCGCGTGGCCCGTGGCCAGGGTATGGGCTGCTAACAGGAAGGTGGCTTTGATCACCACGACCACCGGATGGAACAGATGGTGATGCCGTGTTCTGCTGTGTCTCTGTTTAAAGGAAGAAGGGGGTGGGAGTATTGGGATATTGGGCAAGCAGTTCCATAAATCTTGACCACCCAGGAATCTTTAAGTCAGGACTCTGGGAAACTGGAAAGGCGCTAAAGGGCTTGCGGGGGCAACTGGGGTGCACTGGAAGGAAGATTGGACCTGGAGTCAGTCTTGGGTCCAAGCTCTTGCTGTGAACTCACTGCATGTATGACCATGGCTGCATCATGGGACAGGTTGACTCTTCTTCATCTGAAATGCTCTGAATACTTGGGACCAGAAGTATTTCAGGTATTTTCCAGCTCTGGAATATGTGTATACACGTACAGAGACGTCTTGGGGATGGACCAAGTCTAATAAACACAAAACCCATTTATGCTTCATACACACCTTATAAACACAGCTTGAAGGTAATTTTGCACAATATTTTAATTGATTTTGTGCATGGAACAAGATTTTGACTCTGACCCATCACGAGGTCAGGTGTGAAGTTTTCCACATGTGGCTTCCTGTCAGTGCCCAAAACATTTTACATTTTGGAGCTTTTGCATTTCAGATGTTCTGATTAAGGATGCTCAACCTATGTTTAATGCCTTCTCAATCATAAAAAAAGGACAGCATTCATGGAAAAAGGGCCTGCAGACGGGTGGCTTGCTGTTCGCGGCTGCCAGTTTTCTGGTTCCGGTCCACTGGGGCCTCTCTTGAGTCCCACAGAGGAGCAAGTCCCGAGAGACCAGTCCTGCCACGTGCCAGGGGGTTCTGGCAGCAGATTCCTCTCTGCTTCAAAACCCGCAGTCCTTTCTGAGGCTCTCCCTCTTCCTCCCCACTTACAGTTACTAGTTAACCGAATTGACGCTACCACAAATACATTCTGAATTCGAGACCTCCCCGAGCAGCACCTGGAGTTGCCCCGTTAAAACCTCAGTCGGGAGCTGCCGCTGCCCCGCACAGAGATCTGCGGTGGATTCCGTTTCACTCGGCGTGACTTACAGCACTGGAAAAGACCCCCGGGCCCCGCCCAGCCCCCTCTCCCCCCACCTAGCTGATGCTCCCCCATCCGTGACAGCCAGTGAGCGACTGTCCCGGCACCCCCGGATCATGCTGACCCCGGCTTGCACCTGCGCTGTGTCTGTTTGGGTTTGGACTGTTCTTCCTCCGCATAAGGACTTCTCCCCTCCTTCCTCCTCTGTGCAAACGTCAGGTAGCGTCCAGGATTGCTCCGTACAAAACAGCGACTCTCCACGTCACTGTCCCTCCTGCCTTGCCTCATTGGTGGGAGCCGCTATGGCATCTCCCCTGTGCCGCCACACGCAGGCTCACTCGCGTCATCGCTGTGGTCTGTCCCTACCCTCTGGAGCTCACACTCGCGAGGGCAGGGACTCTGCTCTGCTGGGCTCTGTGTCGTGAGTGCCTGGCCCGGGCTGAGGACGCGAATGCTCAGGTGGGGGTGCCTGGTGCAGCCGCCTCGTGAGGAGGGGTGCCGGCTGGCAGGTGCAGCTCCGGGAGGAGGGTCTGTCTGTAAAAGCTCAGCTTTGGGCTTCTGTCCTGTTTGGCCATGTCCTCGCCCGACGCCGGGCTGAGTGCCTCCTCGACCCGGGGAAGAGGAGACCCAGAGACCTTCAAAAGAGATCTCTGGGGCCAGTGCAGGGGGCAGCTTAGACAGGGCTCATGCGGTAGGGTTCCTTTGCACGCGGCTTTGGCCTGCCCCTCACTCTCTCTGTGGCTTCCTCTTTCCCCTGGACCAGGGTCTGGGAGCCCCGAGCCTCCTGTGGCCCCTCCATCCCCGTCCCATCCCTGGACAGGCTGCAGAGACAGCTTTTGAGGGAAAGCTTTGGAGAGTTCCCAGCTGCCGGCCGCTGTTTACCTCGAGGTGCTTGTGCGTCTGCTCTGGGCTCCCTGCCTCTGCCGATGACACAGCACAGCCACTGCGGGGTCATCTCCTCCTCCCGCCCTCACCCGCTCTCTGGGGCCAGAGCCTCCAGGCTGATTCACGCCCTCAGGAGGCCAGAAAGGCGGCCGGAAGCAGGTGTTGCTGACAGCCGGTCCCTCCTCCGCGCTTTGGGGAGGGCTGACGGATGACCCCGTCCTGGATGAAGACTCTCAGGGGAGGAGATGATTCCTGCCAGCTGGGCCAGCCTAACGGTGTGCCAGGTCCTCTCTTGAATCTCCCCACCGCTTCATAGGCAGGGCCAGGCAGCTAGTGAATCACGCCAGTTTTACAGATGGGGAAACTGAGGACAAAGACCAGTTAAGCAGCTGGTCCAAAGGCTCGAGACTTAGTCCAAAATCCCAGAACCAGCACGTAAGTCTCCTGGGTCCTTGTCAGTGCAGTGTCTGCCTCGCCCGACGGCCTCACCCTGCACACTGTCACTTGTCACACTGCGCACTCTTGATATTCAGGTTGTTACATGTGGCCGAGTAGCATCGGATCCCCTGGTTTATGCCTCCCTGGGTGTCGCCAAGCCAAGGACTCAGGGCATTTAGCTGAAAAGAAAAACTCCAGTGTGTCACTGTTCCAAGTCCCCGAGGGCCCTTGGTGCAGAGAAGGGGTCTAGACCCAGCAAGCGGCTGTGCCGGGCGGGGAGCGGGTTCGGCTCAGCTCGCGGGCATGTGCGTGGTCACCTGCACGGGGGAGGGGGGTTGCTCTTCCGCAGCCTGTTTCTAGACGTTCTGGATGTGCCTTAAGGAGATAAACCCAAGGGGGAGGGAAAGCTGTATAGCCTGGAAAGACACCCTGTTAACTGCTAAACATGTGCAAGACCCTCTGTCGCCTCTAGAGAGGAGGGACTGGCTGCTGGCCTGAGCCTTGGGTCTGCGTCTCAGATCGCATCCTGCCACGTGGGGTGGAGAGCAGGACCGGAGAGCCGGGCGGGGACGCGCTGTTCTGCCCGAGACGGTTGCGGATGCAGCCAGGGCGACAGCTGGGAGAGGAGTGGGAAGCAGGGAACGAGCCTGCGGGCGCGGGCAGCTCCGAAGGCGGTTTTAGAGCCGGGGCTAGAGCAGGGAGAACTTGGGGGATAGGCGGTGGGGCGGAGGGAGGGAGCCGCAGTGAGGTGGAGGGCTAGGGGGGACTGACACTTTGTGAAGAGAGAAGGACACAATTAAAAGCAAACTTCTAGAAGTCCCAGTGAGTGGGACACAGTGTAAGCCTTTCTTGCCCACCCACGACAGTCTGCAGTAAAGAGCCACGGTGCCTTGAAACCCTCGGGAGCCTGCTCGGGGAGGGTCCCACTGTGCCGGTGAGTGGGGGCCGGGGGGTATAGGGCGAGAGCAGAGGCTCCGGAGAACGAGGTGCTGCCGGGCTTCTCGCAGCGAGACCCACGGGAGAGAAAACCCGGCTACTGCCAGGGGTTCAAATTCTGGCTCTGCTGCCTATGGGCTGAGGACGGGCTCTTTATTCACCACGGCCGAGTCTCACACTCCTCCTGTGAACGGGGACGAAATGGTGCCACATTCAGGGTGTCACGGGGCTTCAACCAGCGGATGCGGGTGAGGCTCACAGCCTGGAGCACCGTGAGCGCCCAGTGCCGGCGGCCAGGGAGCCGCTGACCTGTGGAAGGGGACCCAGATTGGAGCGGTTACAGTCACTGGAGTCCCGCTAACGGAGATCGTGGGCAACATGGAAAAGTGTTCAGTGTGCGATATTGTGTAACACTTACACCCAGTCGTGTAACATATTTGCACAGGTGGACAGAGCAAGGAAAAGAAACAGCAAAACAGAAGCACTCGATCCGTTAGAGCGATGCAGTCTGAGCGGGTCTTTTCCACTTTTGTTTCTTACGTTGTCGAGACACTTTGTACCATGAACACGCAGGAGGGAACCAGTGGTCCCGGGAGGTGAGGGGTGTCCCCGGCGGGGACCGTGTGAGAGCTGTCCAGCACTCGGCACAGCCGCCCTCCCCCCTTCTGGGCACACGGGACAGTCACGTTTACTGTTTCTGGTTCAGGGATTGCGAGTGGAAATGAGCGTGCGCCTTCCATGCTGCGGCGTTAATGCTCGCGCAAAGCCATCTCTGCTCCTCCTCCCGCCGGGTGGCTCCGGAAAGCGCAGCTGCAGATGGTAGGACCTCCGCGAGCCTCCGTCAGGGTCCGGGAAGGGCCACGTGCAGCGGAACGCCCTGCTGACCCCGCCTGGTCACGTGAGACCTGAGCAAGAGATGGATTTTGTAGCATAAGTCGCTGACGCTTGTCGGTTAAATTTTGCACGATAAAACCCAGCCGGTCCCATCCCCAAACCTCTGCATGCCGCCATGACACATGGTGCGCTTCCGCGAGATGGATGCAGACAGGCGGTCACCGGGGTCGCCTGTGTGTCTGCAGGCAGGGGAGAGGCCGCTCGGTCAGGCCTGACTCGAGATCCTGCCCCAGGTCTCCCTGGCGCTGTCTCTCAGGGCTGCGCCTGCAGGTGCTTCTGGACCAAGGAGGATTTGAGACCTGTTCTCCAGCTGTAGCCCAGAGTTCAAAGACCCGTTCCATGTCGTGCGCAGGCTTTGGCTAGACCAGCGTGAAAGAGCAAGGACGTGGCCAACAGGAGAACCTTGCTCAGGGGTGTCCGAGCCTTGCCCAGGGGTGGGACGTGAGGAGGGGAGGGGAGGAAGCCAGAGTCTCGCGGGGATCTGAGAACTCAGAGCTGTGGTTGAGTGTTTGCTGCTGGCCCTGCTGTGGGCCCCGCTTCCTCCTGCTGGCCCCCCGCCTTGTCCGCTGGGCACCTCGTCCTCCGTGCCCGTCAACCCTCCCGGGCCAGCTTGAGCCGGGGCAGAATCTCCTTCCTAGAGGTCAAATGACATCGTGCTGAAGAGGGAAGTTAGGAATTGGCCCTCCTGACGTTTCTCTGCAGACAAGTGGGAGGAAGAGGAGGAGGAGGAGGAGGAGCAGGAGGCGGCGGCTGCTGTCCAAAGCACTGTGTGCTGAAACCCAACACGCCTAGATTTGCCTGTTTCTGAATCTTGCATCTTACACACTTGAGATGCTTTTTAAAGTATAATTTATTTACTTCAGGCTATTCAAGTTATTATTTTACTCCAAGTTCAGAGAGATAAGAGAGGAAACAAACAGCGTGTTTCTAAGAACCCCGGAACCATGACTGTATTATATCAAGAATGCCTCTCATAGCTTAGAATAAGCACAAACAAGCTTCAGTCACCAAAAAGAATTGCCTACAATGACTTCTAAAAATAGTCGTGTTGTGGAGAGCTCAGTGAATCCGACGCCTCGCGCAACGTCATAAACTTAGGCGAGTGAAACGTTAGGGCGTTTAGCAGATCACAAAGCACGTTCACATTTAGACAAAGACACAGAGACTCAGAGGGGTCAGTGGTGCCACCAGTCACGGCGGTAACAGGTGCGGAAGCTCACGCAGGAGCCAGGCTCTCTTGTGCGGGGGGAGTGACTGGACAGGAGGCTCCGTGCGGGCAGGGCCCCGCCTTGCTTGCTGCGGGTGCGGGACTGGGTGCAGTGCCCGACACACGGATGTGAACACGGGTGAACACGTGAACGACGGGGGGTGTGGTCTCTTGCGGGCCCAGTGTTAGGCACAGTGAGTGTCTGTGCCGAGTCTGTGTCAAGCTGTGGTCTCACCGGTGCTAGTGGCCAACGGCCCATCCTCCTATCGACCCCACAAAGACAGGCGGCCTTGGTCCCCTCCCGGGCCGGAGCTCAGCCTCAGCAGCCAGGCTGCTGCCTGTGAGGCATGTTCTCTCCTGGCTTGAAATGCTGGAGGGAGGGAGGCCGACGTGATTCTTCTGTGCAGTCCGAGCTGTGTCATGCAGGACGGAGGGATCATTCTCCACCCCTAAGGGGACGGGTCGCTGAGCCATGGCAGGTGAAGGAGGGCGCTCACTCTGAGCCTCTTCCCCCCGTGTCTGCCCTTCCCTGTGTGGACGCCAGGACTTCAGCGAGTCCTGGATTCAAGCACAGACCCCCAAGCGGGATAGACAGAAATGTAAGCAGGTATGTAACATTTTTTTTTTATTGAGGTGTAAAATATGCATGACATAAAATTCACCATTTTAAGTATTTTAAGGTGCCCAGTTCAGTGGCTTTAGCACATTCACGACACTGCGCGACCATCACCGCTATTTAGTTTCGGAACCTTTTCGTCACCCCAGAAGGAAGCCCCACAACCATCCACAGCTGCGCCCCGTCCTCCCGCCCGGCCCCAGCCGCGGCGGATGTAATCTGCGTCGCGTCCTCTGTGGATCTGCCCATTCTGGGAATTTCACGCAAGTGGGATCACGCGACAGGAGCCTTTCGCGTCTGCTTCCCTCCCTCGGCGCGTGTTCGAGGCTCACCCACGCCGCAGCCTGTGTCAGGGTCTCTCCCTTTGTGGCTGAGTGACATCCTCTGTGCAGATACATCACGTCTGTTCATCAGATCCTCCGCTGACGGGCCCTGCGCTGTCTCCCTTTCTGACGGCTGTGAGCGAGGCTGCCGTTCAGACTCATGCACAGGGTGTTTGTGCAGACACCTGCTTTCTGTTCTCCTGGGTCTATGCCCACGCGTGGAATTTCTGGGTTGTGCGGTAACTGTGTGTTTAGCTTTTTAAGGGACAGAACAGGTAGGTAGAGAACATAAAGGTGCTTGTGGCTAGTGGAGCCTCGGGGCCATTTCGGGCCCTCCGGACAGGCACCTGTTCTCCACCCGAGCCTTCCTGTCCACTCCTGCTGTGAAACTCTTTGTCTAGGCCCCTGCCGGGTGTTTCCATGGCTCCTCTCTGTTCTAGGATCTCCCGAGCCCACTCCCCTCTGTCGACAGCCGCAGACTGACCTCCCTGCAGCCTGACCACACAGTCCCTGGGAACCTGAAGGTGGCCCCGGGCCCCGGCATCAGCGTCTGCATGCTGGGAATTCCCACTTTGGTGGAATTCTGTGATGCAAGTTCACGGCCCCAGAGTCAGAACCCCGGGGAAAGCAGGGCCGGGCCACCTTTGTTCTCATGTGCCCCCAGGGGGTTGCACGCATGGTTTAGTCTGAGAAGCTCAGCCCTGAGGAGTCCATGCTGGGATCTGCCCATGAAGGGCAGAGAGCCCAGATCATGGGGTCTTCGGCTCCTTCAGCCCAGAATGGGGGGCCACACCAGAAGGGTGTGTGTGTGTGCATGCACAGTGGGCGACGGGGTGTCTGCTGGGAGGTGGTGTGAGATGAACCTGCTCCAGGAGGAGATGAGGTGAGCTGCTGCTGCCCACAGGAGCCTGGCGCTGCAGAGCTTTGGTCCACTGTGGACTCTCTTCCTCCCTGCTGGAGCCTGCGGTTGCTCCTCCTCCTCCTCCTTTGGGGGCTGAGCCCTGCCCCACCTGTCTCTTGGGATTTCTCTTGGAGTGGGGCCGACCCACAGCTTCCTTCCTGCACCACCCCCAGAGAGAAGCACGCAAGCTGCTTGCTTTAAGGGGACCCTCTGGGGAAGCAGACGGCCGTGACACGTGGCAGGGGTTGGTGGAGCGGCAGTTTCCAGATCTCGCCGAGTGTTCACCGTTCTGGTCCCGGGTCTGCGGTTCCTGACTGTCGTCCTCGTGGGTCAGGAAAGATGCTTCCCTGAAGGTCTTGCCTGCTTGGAGCCCCACGGTCCCCTGAAAAGCCATCAGGGACTCCCTCCAGGAAGGACCTTTGCCTGTCCCCTCCTTGTCCATCCTGCCCCTTGGGGCAGGTAGCAGCTGAGCTCCAGGCACTGCTGGCCTCTCCCACAGCCTCTGACTGCAGGCACCAGACCTCGCAGCCTCCCCGTGGTGGGACGCACTTCTAATCCAGACAGGCCCTGTCCCCGTGGAGGTGAGACCAGACAGAAGAGAAGAAAAGCTGGCAGATGAGACTGTTCAAAAGCTTTGAACCTGGGACAGGAAGGGAGGGACTGAAATTAAATCTCAGGCCGCTCAATCTCTGTCTGCGATCTGCTCTCGTCTCCTGCCCTGAGGTTTACAAATCCGTCACTGGAAGGGTCAGCCACACGGCGCAGGGCGAGGGTCCCAGGCATCCCCTGCTGTGATTCCCACGGACTGCTGCCATCCCCAGGGTGACCTGCCCCGGGAGAGCCTGGCTGTCCAGCTGCAGGGAGTGCCCTGCCACCCCTAGCTGGGGCAGGGGGCTGGGACCCCCGTTGGTCTGCGTCTGCTGTTCCTGTCACTGTGCCCGGTAGTTCCGTGTTTCCCGCGAGCCTGCAAAGGGTTAGCAGAGATTTCTCCTCTCTTTTCTCTTCCCCATCACAATACGTTTATGCCTCTCCGCAGCCCACACACTCTCACCCCTTCAACAGGTATCCATGAGCTCCCCTGGTACAGTCACTGGATAAAGACGGCTCAGGCCCGCCGGCGTGGAACGTCCAACCCAGAGGGGTAGAGTGGCATCCAAGAAGTGCCCACACGTCATCTGGTGACACTCGCGACAGTGCCACGATGGAGAAGTGCAGGTCACAGGGGGAGTGTGACAGGGACCCGGCCAAATCCGACAGCCGGGGAAGCTCCTGGAGGAGCGACCATCACGCCGGGGCCTGCGGGGCCGGGGCAGGAGCGGACGCGGATCGAGGTGGAGGGGCGGGGGCAGGGGGCGCATGCGTATTGCGCGCACAGTCTGGGCCGACTCCGCTGGGCAGACCCGAGAGATGGGCCTTGGGTGGTGGCCCCGGGGCCGAGATGAGGCACTGGGGACGAGGGGGTGCGAGAGGTGATGGTGTCTGCTCAGCCTGGGCGTGGACGGCACCAGGCGGCCGAGGCCGCTGATGAGGGGCGGGTCCTTTCATTGCGCCCAGGCCTTGCTGCAAACGCCGACCTCTGCCAACCCGTCTGGTGACACGTCTGAGACCTCTCCGCTCTCAGCAAACTCTGACCTCTCCTCTGCCCGCCTCACGCTCAGAGGACAAATTTGCCTTATTTTTCATGGAGAATGTAGAAGCCACCGGACAGGAAGCCCCTTGGCACCCACGAACCTGCCTCACCTGCCTCACCTGCCCCTGCGTGTCCTGCCGTCCGCCTGCCCGACCGCGGAGGACGGCCGGCCCTCGCCCCCGCTCCCGCCCGACTCCCAGCCTTCCCGGGGTTCTAGAATCACCTCTTGTCCCTGCCAACCTCCCTCTGCGGGACTCATCCCGTCAGCATCCGAGCTGCTCAAGTCATCGCCTGTGGAAGGAACAAAAGCAACAACAGAGCAAAACAAACAATAAAAAGCACTTCTCCCAGCCCCCGCGTGCTCCCCTCCCCCATCGCAGGAGCCGTCTGACTTAGTTTCTCCGTTTGCACCTGCTCAGTCCTGGCCATCCAGCCCAATCCCAGCCACCCCGCAGCAGGCAGCACTTTTCTCCTGAGGCCCCCACCCCCGGCGGCCCATCTCCTCGGCTGGTTCACCCCCACCCGGTCTGTGAACACTGGCACCCCAGGTTTGGTCCTCGGAACCCCCCCACACCGGGCAGGTTCTGCACCTTCCCGGGGCCTCAGGCTAGGAAATGACTTCAGTTATCCACAAGGTCCCCCAGCGTCCTCCCTCCCGAGCTCCAGTCCGATGCGTCTAACTGTATCTGTAACATCCCCACGGAACGTCTCTCTGACATCCCGAGAGACGTGTCAAGTCTGTGTCAAGTCTGAGCACGCCACGCCATGTCCCGCAAGTCTGCTACCCCACAGGAAAGGGCCCAGCTCTGGCCCGGCCCACCCACTGCTCAAGCTGCAAACCTGGGCACTGTCCTTGATGGCCCCTGAGACCCCACAGCTGGTCAAGGCCAAGCTGGCTGCAGCCCCAAACCATCTCCTTCTGAGTCATCTGTCCCCACTGCCGCCCTCACCGAGGTCCCCCTGTGCCTCTGGGTGGCCCTTGCAGTGTGTTTTCCCCGTGCTGTTCTAGGATGCAAATGTGACCAAGCCCCTCCCTCCTTAGAACCATCTCAGGCCACCCTGTTCTTAGAATAAGGCCACGATCCCTATCACGGCCTCCAAGCTGGTGGCCTCGTCTCCTGCCCAGCCCAGCCCAGCCCAGCCCCTGGTCAGCTCCTCCTACACAGGAACGGACCTCCTTAACGTTTGCACCCCATAATATCCTGACAGTTAAGAAAATCGCATGGGACATGTTCAGGAAGGACACAAAGAAAACTATGAAACTACCCTGAGAAACATAACATAAATTAGTGTTTGAATAAATGGGGAGGCAGATTGTGTTCCCAGAAGAAAAAGAAACAGTCACAGAAGGCCACGTATTGTGTGATTCCATTTACATGAAATGTCCAGAACAGGCAAATTTGCAGAGACAGGGAGTGGGTTAGTGGTTTCCAGGCGCTGGGGAAACGGGCAGTGACTGCCAGTGGGTCTGGGGTCACTTCTGCGGTATGAAAATATGCTGAAATCGAATAGCGGTGACAGCCGCGCATCTCTGGGTACAGACTGAAAACCACTGAGCTGCTCACTTCGAAAGGGCGAATTCTGTCCCAGTAACGCTGCTGTACACAGACAGAAACGGCAGGTACCACGGCGTGGGCTGGGGCGGGGCTGACTCACAGACCGGTGGGGTCTGTGGGACCTCGGAGCATCTTCACCTGACAGTGACGGAAGTCGAGCTGTGGCCTGGCAGGAAGCACCTGGCTGGGACGGGAGGAGATGAGGACCACCTTTTGGTGACTAAGGACATTGATCTGCAGTCCCCTGGGCTAATGTTCTAGCTGCATCTGTGTCTGGGGAACTGAGTAACATCCTGGTCTGGCCTGCACACCACCTGCCGCGTGCCGGCCTGGGGACGATGACTCACCCACGCCCGTCCTCATGGGCCTGAAGGAGCCTGACTGCTGCCCATCTCCTCTCTCCCGTCACCACCATCTGGTGGCAGCTGGGCCACGGCCATTCTCCCTCTGGGGACCTGGCCCCTGGCCAGAGTTGGTTGGTCTTTGGTCACCGCCGACCCCAGCCGGGGTGTTTGGTTCTCTTTCCCGGGACTCTGGGACACAGTCTGTGCGTGGCTGGCGCGGAGAGGAGCCCTTGGCACGATGCCACCTGGCTCCTGCCCCCCCAAGCCAGGGTTCAGCTGTTCCAGCCCCCCCAGTACATCCCCTTGGGCTCCGTGAGCCTGAGAGATTTCCGAGGCTTCTGTCAGGAACAGCTGGGCCTTGCGGGGCTGAGGGACAAGCTCAGTCTCCAAGGAAGTCAAGGGCGGGGCGGAGGCCAGCGGGAGCCACCTCTGCCCTCAGTGAAGACGCATGTGACAGTGTGTCTTTGGAAGGGCCCTCAAGTTCTGTTTCCTTCTAAGGCACTTTCTCTGCTTGTGTTGGTCACCAAGACACAGCCGGGTCAGGGTGACAGCAGCTCAGAAAGGGGGTGTGGTGTAGGGAAGGGGACAGCCGACCCTCTCGGTCAGGAGACATGTGGTGACCCCTGGGCCCAGACCCCCCTCCAGGTCTGGGTCCGAGCGGCGGGGGAGGGAGGAAGGCTGAGGGGCTCCCCATCCTCCGTCTGCGGGGCTGACAGCAAACTGTGTTCAAATACCTTCCACGAGGCACTCAAGCCACCTCCTGGCTCTCCACCTGGGAGATGGTCCCCCAGCACTGGCAGGGCAGGATGTCACAGCCCGGTGCGGTGCGTGTGGACACAGCCGCTGGGGAGCGTGGCCTCTGCCGTGGGCTCCTTCAGGGTGTGAAGGTGCATGGAAAGCTGGCTGCGCAGGCCCCACGCTGGACGGCTCCAGAGTGACAGCCCGGTCACGCGCTCGGTGCGTGCGGCACAAGCTGACTTTGCTCTGCCCAGGCCTGCTGTCCCCTTCCCGTCCGCCAGAGGGGATCCGTCCCTGATCCCCGTCGTGGGCCCAGCCCCGTGTCTGCGGCTGCAGGACCGGCAGCGGTGGTGCAGACCACTGAGCACAGACCCTCTGCCGCAACTGGGACTGACGGCTGCGCAGGGACACAAGGACGACTCCGGTTCTTCTGACCCAGCTCCCTCTGCACCGGCGCCCTCTGACACCTGATGTCTGGCGGGAGGAGGGCGCAGCGGGGAGCCCTGGAAGAAAAGGAATTGTCTAGAGAGACTTCAGTGTAAACGTTTAAGATACACTGTAATTTTTCTAAGCCCATTCTGGGACTTTTAAAACATCTCTCCATATATTTGGCTTAAAACAAAAGCAATTGGTTTAAACTTCTCTCAACAAAGAGAGGCCCTGGCAAATTATGCTGTTACATCAATCAGTCATCAAGCATTCAAATATTCATGTAACACCCACTGGGTGCAGACACGAACAAGAAACAGGTTATGCAAATCAGACATTTCAGTCCTTATAAAATAATTTCCTGTCCATATGGGCCCTGTTGTTTTAAGTTTCAACCAAATGATGCAACTGTCCTTGCCGCTCACTTCCTGGGTGCTGCCCAAAGGCCGAGGGAGTGTCAGGCCTCCACGTGCAGGTGGCCCCGTGCAGGTGGGAGCCGCCCCGTCCAGGCCAGACCCCGGCGGCACACTCGTCCTCCAAATCCTGGCAGGGGCCAGGCACCCTCTCCTCCCCGGCAGTGAGAGAAGGGGTTGGTGGGGAGATGGCCTCGTCCAGCCTCATTGTTCGAGGGGCTTGTCCACGTGTCACCCGGCGGTGGGTTCCTGGCAAGAAAGAGGCTCAGACTCAGGTGTGCGGATTCCTGCTCCTGCGTCCTTCCCAGTGCCAGGTACAGAGCCCTGTGCTCAGCTCAGGCCCGTAGGGGCGTCCCAGGCGAGAGAGGTGTTGTCCCTGCCGTCAGCCCTCCGAGCAGCAGAGCCGAGTCTTTGCCATTTGCCAGTGGCGGGTGCAGAGTGTCACCCTACAGGGTGGACTTCCTTCCCCGTGGAAGCTCTTTTCCAGTTCTGAAAACGCCCTCACGTTTCCACACCAGCCCTCTCGGCCGCCATGCTCAGCCTTCCTGCCCGATTCCAGACGTTGGCTGCCCAGGACTCGTGGCCAGTCCCTCCGCTGCCGCCAGAGCCTGGCCACCCTCCCCACAGGGACTTGGCAGCCCCCAGTTCCGTTCTGTCCCCTACATCACCCTGTGACCGAGCTCCTAGGGCGCAGCGCGTGAGGGGCCTGGGGGCGACAGAGTGGGTCTCGCAGGCCGGCCCGAGCCCGAGCGTCTGGGGAGCAGGCATGCACCAGGCTCCGCTTGCGGGCTGGGGACACAGCCTGGAACGAAACAGCCAGCGTCCACTTTCCTGGAAGTTGGAGTTTGCTGGAGGCTGGCAGGCTGGCCGTGGGCAGGTGAATAACTGAAGGACGTTCAGGAGGCGACAGGTGATCTCCAAGTAGATAGGACCAGGGGTTGGAGAACGTTGGGACAAGAAGGTGGAGGGAGGGGCTGCTGTTTACGGGGAGTCACCGGGGCAGATCTGTACCGGGGACCCTCCCCCAGACGCCGCCCCGTCCATCAGGGCGCGGCTCGAAGGCGACCTCTCCCTTCCGGGTCACCATCCCGCTGCCCCCACGGCACCCAGCTCCCTTTCGTACTGAAGTGTATTTCAACTTGCAGTCTTACGATTATTGAAGCGGTTATTTGATGCAGGGTGGGGAGGGCAGGGGTCACCCCCACGGCCAAGAAACGGTGCCGGGGGGCTCGTGCGTGAATGGGGGGTGGCGTCCCCTCCCCAGGCCCCCTTTGCAGCGGTCTGCTGACGTGCCCTGGGCCACCCCGAAGGCTCCCCTGTCTCAGCCCTGACCTCACAGCGAGTGGCTCGTCCTGCAGCCTTCACCTTCCTCGGCCCTGCGCCTTCCTCTTCCTCCCTGTGCCACTGCCCGACCGCAAACCCCGTTTCCCAGGACCTTCCTCCCTCCGCACTCCCTGGTCTGTTTCTTCCCGGGGGTGGAAATCGCCGGTCACTTTACTTTCTGCCGTGTCTCTTGCGAACAGCTCAGAGCGGGGTTTGTCGTTGCTCGTTGGCCGCTGTGCGTAGTTTGCCCTGAGAGTCTGTCTTTGAACAGGAGAGAGGCCAGTAGACCTAGCGTGGCAGTCCGTGAGCTGGTATAATTGCGGGCGTGTTACGTGACGACCGACAGGTCTGGGATTAGAGTCGTGGAATTTGACTCAAAGGGCTTGGACTTTGGATTCTGACTGCGCGGGTTCAAGTCCCGCCTCTGCTGCTCACCGGCCCCGTGACCTTGTGCACGGGCCGAGTTACGCAGACACCCCCGTTCCCTTGTCCGTGTGGTCTTGAGTACTTCCCTCCGTCTTGACTTCTTGGGCCCTGGGCGCAAGGGACCTGCTCGCACGTCGTCAGGTAGCTTGAGTCAGTCCACGCGGATTCCCCGGGGTGGCGCCGGGCCCTGCGCCCGTGCTCGCGGACGCCCTCGTGTGGGCTTTGCTCTCACGCTGTCCTGTTGCTCTTCCCCAGTTACTCTTTGCTGCGCTGCTGATGGTCTTCACGTTGCTTCTTCCCTGTGTGTCCTAGAAGCCCTGCACCTCACCTTACTGCCCTCATCATTCCCTTTAAACAAAACACATCGTTGAGCCTGCGTTTCTCTGCGTAAGTGAAAAATCGCTCCCCCTAAGTATAAACAGGGAGCTTAATATGCTTTCGGATGCCTTGTTCTCCCCATTTCACACCATATTGTGTTGGAATCAGCTAGGCTTTCAGATGCAGATTGTTTATGAGCAGCCGCGGTTTTTCTCTGGCTTCTCTGAGGGTGTGTTTAAGGTTGGCACTAACAATATCCGTGTTAACAGATGTGGTCCAAACACGGACTTGGCACATCACCGGTGTAACTTTTATCACTGGGCTCTGCCGTCCTCAGGGCCTTCGTTTCGATCGGTCGTGGGAGGGAGCTGGAGAGTGGACGTCACTGCAGCCTGGCCCGGCTCTT
>CAUYRT010056624.1:0-72595 GCA_963574885.1 Lepilemur ruficaudatus
AGTCTCACTCTGCTGCCTGGGCTAGAGTGCCGTGGAGTTAGCCTAGCTCACAGCAACCTCAAACTCCTGGGCTCAAGCAATCCTCCTGCCTCAGCCTCCTGAGTAGCTGGGACTACAGGCATGTGCCACCATGCCTGGCTAGTTTTTTCTATATATTTTAGTTGTCCAGCTAATTTCTTTCTATTTTCAGTAGAGACGGGGTCTCAGTCTTGCTCAGGCTGGTCTCGAACTCGTGAGCTTAAGCAATTCTCCCGCCTCAGCCTCCCAGAGTGCTAGGATTACAGGTGTGAGCCACCGTGCCCGGCCAAGACAGCGTTATTTATCATCAGGCCAGAGCAGCAGACACAAGCCAGAGCTCTGGAGGGATGTGCAGTACTTCTGCTTTAACCCTTTCACCAGTGGGACTTTAGTCGGCAGCACCATCCCTGCTAATTTGGGTTAGTACAAAACCGTGTTCTCTAATGACTGAGGAATAGGGCACATGCTATTTCTCCTAAGATCCCAGCTAGCATCTATAACCCCATGCTCAGGACAGGCACGTCTAATGACCCCACTCACTCACTGCCCATGGATCCTGCCTGGACTCTCCCCTCCACCCTCCATGCCTGTGCCCTGGGGTGTCTCCTTCCTCCCCTTCCTCCACACCCAGCCCATCTTCACAGATCCACAGCCTGCCCACCCTCAGAGCACAGCTCCCACGACTCTCTCCCCACGAAGCCAAGCCTGCCACAAGAATTTAGGGTGCAAAGGTGGCCTGATTTCCTGGCTACAAGTAACTTTCTGTCCTTGGAACACATGTGATACTTAACATACTTAACATGTATCTCTTTTGTGGCACTAACCTGCCTCCAACCTTGAATTAGAATCACTTGGATTCTTGCATATCTCCCCATAAAGTACAGTAAATTCTTTCAGAGCCAGGATAAGAACTCTGTTTCTCCAGGGAGCTCTAGCACGCGGTGGGTGCTCGGCAGGCATCCGTTGGCTGTGTGATGTTTCCACAGGCTTTTAAAAATATTTTTATTGACTGCATGTAAAAGTGTATTTATTGAATTACCTTACACTGCTTTTTCCATTAGATAGTTCCAGCCTACGTGTCGCCCCAGAAGCTAGTTAAAGCTCTCAGTTTCCGATTTTCTTGGGGTGTTTTGAGGGGGCATGCAGTGAGGGATGCCTAGAGAGACCTGGAAAAAGAATGGTAGCTCATTAATATTCATAATAAGTAAGAAGTAGTCTATAAATGTTAGCCCCATTCATTTAACCTTTTAGGATAGGTATGATTTTCTCCACTTTACAGATTTGGAAACCAAGTCTCAGAGAGGCTAATGAAGTATCTGAGATTTTATAGCTAGAAAGAGGTGAAGTTAGATTTAACCCCAGATCTATTTTATCTTCTCCACTACTGATATTCTGCATTGCTATTTGGGTCACTTCAAAAGTATCAGGTATGTTAAATCAAGTGGCTTACTTGATTTTAGGAAATACAATATTCCTGATGCAGTACGTTAGATTTGTCCCTATTCATATGACTAAATGGATTCCATGTACAGTCTCGGGTGAGTGATTTTCTCTTCTGTTATGATAAGGCAATATGGCAGCCCTTTTGCAATAAGCAACTTTTATTTTCAGAATAGCAGTTTTACTTTTTAAAATCTTGAGATCATATTTCTAAGATCACTCATGCACAAAAGTAGAATCACAGCTCTTTTCACTCCCAAGTCAAGGCTCTTGTACATAGTAAGAGTTCAAGGAAGGAGAGAGGTGATGTATGGATTTGTGCGGAGTCATCCCACGTGGTCTATCTGTGCATATATGATAGCCTATAAATCTCCAAGACAAGCCTACCTTAAATCCCATCCAAGGGGCTCCAAAAGCTATTACAGCTCCTACAGCACAAAAAGTCTTCATGCAAACTTGCTGGAGGGTATTATAATACCATCACCACAACCCAAGGACAACTTATAGTCAGGCCCCAGCGAGTGTCCATTCCACGTCAGGTCAGAACAATGGCCGAACTCTCTCCATTTTTATTAGTAAAGTGCTAGATAGGGCTGACTATCTCTGTCCTAACCTGTGCCTCACCATCTCACTATCCCAAATAATGACTCAGGTTTCTTTTCTGTTGTTTTCTCACTAAAAACCCCAAGGTGTATGTCCTCAGTGCCTGCCACTCTTGTTATCTGAGTTAGTATGTTAATTCACCGTGGTGTACTCTAATGCACTCTAATGTGCAGCCGTGGCTGGCGATTGTAGAGTAACGTGACTTATCACAGCTAACTCGTGACCTTCTCAGTAGGCACATGTTCAAAATGAGTCTAAGTGCAGCTATGTTATTTACAGCTTACATGGCTTTGATAAGACTTTGTTCATCTTCTTCTCTAGATAGCATTGAACTCTGCGGAGCACAGTAGCACCTCCAGAGGCAAATGCGAATCTTCTCAAATCCCCTTTTCTGACACAGCTGCACAGGGATATTAGAGCTCATGTTATCTCCCTTAGAACATGCTCAGGCTAAGACAGTATTTTGCAAGGTTTGGGCTTAAAGATTTTTGGAATAATCCAAGAAATATCTGTGGTAAAGGACCAGTTTGTTTTTGCTTTGCTTTGTTTTTTTATAATTTATAATCTATTGCATACTGATATATATTTTAAATATAATAAAAATGAATTATGAGAATGATTTAATAAAAAGAGCATAAAAACATAAGCCCCAAATTTTGAATGTGAGATTCAGCAGACATAAAATTACTCTGGCAAATTGCTATCAAAGTTTCTAAATGCTTACTGTCAATTTCTGGACTCATCTCCTCTTGGACCAGGAACAAACTGCAGACTGGCACCTTCCAGAGACACAGTTGGAGTAGACTGGCACAGGTTGAGCATCCTAATCTGTAAATCCAAAATCTGAAACTTTTTGAGCACTGACGTGACACCACAAGTGGAAAGTTCCACAGCTGACCTCATGTGCCAAGTCACAGTCAAAATGCAGACAAAATTTTGTTTCATGCACAAAATTATTAAAAATATATAAAATTATCTTCAAGCTACATTATAAAGTATCTATGAAACATAAAAGAATTTCATGTTTAGATCTGGCTCCCATCCCCAGGTATCTCATTATGTATATGCAAATATTCCAAAATCTGAAAAAATCCAAAGCTCTTCTGGTCCCAGGCATTTTGGATAAGGAACTCTCAACCTGTATGTGTTGAGCAATGGACCAGGATGGTCTCTATGGACCCTCCAGCTCTGATATCCAATAGCTCTGTGTCTATCTTAAGACCTGGCGGAGCATAATTGGTATGAACTCGATGTTTGTGTCCCTGCAAAATTCATATGTTGAAACCTTAACCCCCAATGTGATAGTATTTGGAGATGGGGTCTTTGGGAGGTAGAAGAGGTCATAAGGCTGGGGCTCCGTGATGGGAGTAATATCCTCACGAGGAGAAGAGAGACCAGAGTGCCCTCTCTTTCTTTCTCCTTTCTCCCCCTGCTTGTGAGGACATGGCAAGAAGGTGGCCATCTGCAACTCAGGAAGAGAGCCTTCACCAGGAACTGAATCTGCCAGCACATAGACACTGGATTTTTCAGCCTTCAGATCTATGAGAAATAAATGTCTGTCATTTAAGCCAGGTATTTTGTTTGCCATGGCAGCCCAAGCTGTCTAATACAATAGTGTAACACTCCCTCGTGACTAGCTGAGTAGCCAAGGCTAAGAGCTCCTTCTGTGGGCTGACCAGCCTTCGACCCTTAAATTACGACCCCGATTGTATCAGTGTCTGGTTCAAGAGCACAGCTGACTATATCCACACTGTTTATGAGCACACAAATCACAGCTTTCCTATCTGGTCCCTGAAGAATGGATGCCTTGCTGCTCTGATTAATTATGCATCAGTTAATTAATTTGTTGGCTTTAGTGAATTGAATCAATTACTTTAAATGGCTTTTAATTGTTAATATATGCATTATAACAGAAGACAAAAGCTGTTAATAGAATTCAACATGAAAACCTCCCAGGACAGGAGATGGCCTTGTAAAATAAATTATTTAAAGTTTCCCAAAGAGTCTCTGTGACTTCCAAAAAGCCAACTGAGACAGTATGAGATTCTGTTTAAGGGTTCTCTTAGAAGTAATCCTAAGTGAATACAGATGAATAAGGTGTGGGAACTTATTGGAAGATTATTGTCATCCACACAATTGATCCTACACTTCTGCATGTAGGTGTCTGAGGAAAGCTAGAAGGCTCCATGTGGGCAAGATTTCCTCTAGTGGACAGTGTAAACCTCCATCTAGAACCAGTGGTTTGCAGGTGAGGTGGGCACTAAGTGTCTGTCAACAATGAGTGTCTTGTAAGATTTTTTTTTTTTTTGAGACAGAGTCTTACTCTGTTGCCCTGGCTAGAGTGCTGTGGCATCAGCCTAGCTCACAGCAACCTCAAACTCCCGGGCTCAAGTGATCCTTCTGCCTCAACCTCACAAGTGGCTGGAACTACAGGCGTGCGCCACCATGTCCAGCTGATTTTTTCTATATATATATTTTTAGTGGTCCATATAATTTCTTTCTATTTTTAGTAGAGATGGGGTCTCACTCTTGCTCAGGCTGGTCTCGAACTCCTGAGCTCAAACCATCCTCCCACTTTGGCCTCCCAGAGGGCTAGGATTACAGGTGTGAGCCACCACATCTGGCCAACAATGAGTGTCTTGGAGGAGTCTCTGTCTTGCTGCTAGATTCTTTCTCACTTCAGAGAGGAAGCCACGTAAGGAGTAGGGTCTGGCAACACTGGGCTGGGCTGTGGGTAGGGAGGATCCTCCAAGTATAACCATCTCCCCTCACCCAATCTGGACATTTGGAACCCAGCACCAGTGCCAGAAGAGGACATGCACACAGCTCTGCATCCCCCTGTAGGGAGAATGCACATCCCCTCCCACTTCTGCTCCTGGAATTTGCCCCATGGGTGTGAGAGGAAGAGGGCAGAGAGCTAATCAGGACAGCCAGCAATTTCCTTCCCTAAGCACCTTAACGACAACCACAGAGAAGATCTTCAGTAATGAGCCAAAGTAGCTCCTAGGCTAAACTTTGTAGACTGTAATATTTTTACTAAAAATTTCAAAGCTGATCCATAAGTAAACCTCATTTCAAAGACGGATTCCTGCTTCTGAAAACTCTGTTCCAGATGTCCAAAGAGGGTGGTTGGGAATCAGGAGAATAAAATTCGCCGAATATAGTTTTTAAACTATTATTTGACTAATTCATTTAACTGTCCAAACATTTGAAAGCCCCTATGTGCCAAGGCCACATGTTACTGTGCTGGGTTAAAGAGAGAAAGCTGCCTGTCTGTCCTCTCAATAAGATGAATCTCTTGTAATAGACATCTGGAGCATCATGTAAAAAATGCTACAAAAAGTCACATAACAGAGGCTATAACAGCATATTGAAATGCCACTTAACCTAGGCTAGCAGAGTCATGGAGATTTCATAGAGGAGGGGAGTGTGGAAGGACAAGGCAGGAGGAGTTAGCTAAGCAAATGGTCAGGTAGAAGAGAGAAGACATCTGTCAACTAAAAAGCCAGAAGACATGCGAAGTCCAGCACCAACTGCACGTATTTGTCAGGGCCAGAGTGCAACTGGGGCGAGGTCCAGATTGTGAATCCCACGGGCAATGAGAAGCCCTTGGATGGTTTTAAGGAGAAGAATGGCATGATTATATTTGTGTTTAGAAATATTGTCACAGCAGCACAGTGGGAAATAGATTAAAGAACGGTAAAGACAGCAAGCAGAGAGACAAGCTAGGACCCTGTTGTAGCAATTCAGAAAAAAGTGATGAGAATCCCAAATAACTTACCTGGTGAGATTTGAGTATGATAATGATGTGCACACCATCACCTGCCACCCAGATGCCCCACCCAGATGCCCGTCAGTGAAGGACTCATTGCCCCAGTTACTGGGAATGCCGTGAGCAGAGTCTTCAGCTGCCAGCCCCATCAGGGATTGCCTGAGTTTCACAGAGCGGCTTGCCGAAGGCCACTTCCCACCCCAAGGTGGCCCAACAGCAGCGATATGAGGATGTGAAAATTTAGCCAGCTTGGTCCAATGTAGGGACACTCCGAAGGTTCTGTCTAGCTCCACTGCTCCCTGTGGAACCACCCAAGGCTGTCATTGTGTCTGCATGAGCTCGACTTCTCCCTCTGTCTAATCCTGCCTCAATTTCCTCTCTGCCACAGGGTTGATCCCAGGAGCACACCCTAATAAACATGCTGCACACCAAATTCCATCTGAGTCAGCTTCTTGGGAAACCCAAGCTGCTAGAGTAACCAACTTGATTCATAGATAAGAAAGAGGAAAAATTCATGTTCCAAGATTTCTAGCTTAGGTCACTAAGACAGGAAATAAAGGAAGAACAACTTTAGAAGGGAAGTGATGTATCCAGTCTGAGCATTGTCTTAATTTGTTGGTGACACCACAATTTTTAGGTCTCTTAAGCTTGAAACCCTGGAGTCATCTTGGCCTTTCCTTCCCTTCAAGCTCAATGGTAGATAAAGTCCTATCAATTATTTTCTTCGTATGGCCTGGAATTTGCTTTCCACTTTATTCCTACCTCTTACTGCTATGTATTCCAAGTTTTACCATTTTATGCCTGAATTTGCACATCAGCCTCAGCCTTGGAGGAGACTTTCTTGGTCTCTGGCCCTAACCCACGGTTCCAGTCAGCCTGCCTAAAACACCATTATTTTATTATGTTGCTACCAGCTTAGCACATCTCATGATTTAGTGCCATGTGATAGATATTGGTAAACTTATCGTTCCAGACCAATTAATTTGATCCAATTTGGGAGATCATGCTTGAGTTCCTTCTATAATACAGGCATGATACTAGAAGCTTGGGAGACCGAATATGAATAACAGATAGTTTTTGCCTTCTAGGAATTCTCAATTTATAGAGGAGACTAGCACTTAAATAGTAGTGAAATAGTGTGATGAGAACTCAATTGACACAGATGTGTTTATACAATACAGAGAGTAGTAAGGAATTATTTCCATCCCAACTCTTTCTGGTGGCTATCAACTC
This sequence comes from Lepilemur ruficaudatus, assembly GCA_963574885.1. Lineage (NCBI taxonomy): Eukaryota > Metazoa > Chordata > Mammalia > Primates > Lepilemuridae > Lepilemur > Lepilemur ruficaudatus. The sequence continues at coordinate 7,067 of CAUYRT010056624.1, forward strand.
TTTCTTATGCACTATTATCTGGCTTCGCCCTGCCTGCCCAATCTAATTCCCAATCTCCAAGTTGGTGTGTTTACTGCCTGGGTGTGGTGGCCAGCCTCAAGTGATTCTTGTTTTCAGATCTTTATGCTCTTTTGTAATCTCTCCTACCTCCCCTCCACCCCCAAACACACACATTGGAGAATGCTACCTTCTCTAACTAGTAGGATATTATAGAAATGACAAAGTGTGACTTCTGAGGCTAAGTCATAAAAGACATTGTACTGTCTGTGAATAAAATATATGACATCTGGCTTTCAAGACACTGAACATCCATCATGAAGAACAGTGATTGCTGAGAGATGGAAAGCAAATGATGTAAGCCCTACAACTACCTGACTCTACTGGCTTGCAAGAATTCCCAGAACACAGCACAGGAAGGGGAGACCAGCAGAAGCAGACTATCTCAGTTGGGAAGACAGGGATGAGAGTCCAGGAAGAATAAAGTGACTGGAGTTTGCAAGACAGAGCATTAGAGAGTAAAGAGCTACACCAAGAGAGAGATCCCAGAGATCTGTGGAAAGTCACCCAGTATTCGCTGAGTACAGATCAGTACAAGTGTGTGACGAAAACAACCTAAGGATGGGGATAAAACCACAATTTCTCATTTTAAAGGATAGGAAGGAATAGTACCAAATGCTCATCCAATACTCACAGAGTCAGGAATAATACCTGTTCCCACCAGCCACACACAGAGCACTGGGCAGAGCATTCAGAAGGATCTTGTCTCAGTAGTGGATGGTAATTGGCCTTGCTCTTATCCTACCTAACAAATCTTAAATGCAATACTTGACGGACCACACTATTTTGAAAAAACTTGATTATGTCCCAGGACAAAGCTCAAGAATAATTATAGCAATTCAAAACTATTCAGCACCCAAAAATGTAAAATTTTACAATATCATGCATCAAATAAAAATTTACCAGGCATTCAAAATAGCATAAAAATATGATTCATGATGCAAAGAAAAATTATTCAAATTGAAATTGACCCAGAAATGACACATATGAGAATTGGAAGGCAAGGTATTAAGACAGTTATTATTATAAATTTATTCCATATGTTCATAAATTTAAGTAGAGACATAGAAGTATAAAATAACCAACTCCAGTTTCTAGAGATGAAAACTAAAATATCAGCAATGAAAATACACTGAATAGGACTAAGGCAGCTTGGACATTGCAGAAGAAAAGATCAGTGAACTTGAAGACACACAATAGAAAGTATCCACACAAACAAATAAATATTTTTTAAAATCAAAAGAGCATCAGTGAGCTGTAAGACAATTTCAACCACCTTAATATACATGGCATTGGAGCCCCCAAAGGAAAGAAGGGAAGAAAAAAATATTGAAGGAAATAACAGCCAACAATTTTCCAAAATTTATGAAAACAATAGATCCAGACTCCCAAGAAGTTCACTGAGCTTCAAGCACAAGAAACCATCATATAACTAGATGAAGGAAAATCAAACTAAAGCAGCTCAAACCAATGATGAATAAAATTGAAAAAATCAGCTAGAGAAAAGGACATACATCCAGAGGACCATAGTTAAGGATGACAGCATATTTCTCATCAGAAGCAATGTGAGAGAGAAGACAATTGGCAAACATCGTTAAAGGAAAAAGAAAGTCAACCTAGCTCTATTCCCAGTGAAAATATCTTTCAAAAAATGAAAGCAAAATAAAAATATTTTTAGACATATAAAATCTGTAAGAATTTATCACCCCAGCACACTCATACTATACAAAATGTTCAAGGAAGTCCCCAGACAGAAGGAAAGTGATGCCAGATAGAAATCTGGATCTAAACAAAGAAATGACGAGCACCAGAAATGATAACTAATGATTAAATATCCGATTGCTTTTCCTTGTTATTTAAATATGTTTAAAAGATAATTGACTGTTTAAACAAACTTAAGAACAATATATTGTAGAGTTACAACATACGTAAAAGTAAAATACATGACAACAATAGCACAAAGGCTGGCAGGGAGAAGGGGTGAGGAACCTGTGGCCTTGGGGCCACATGTGGCCTTCTGGATCTTTGAGTGTGGACTTTTGACTGAATCCAAATTTTACAGAACAAATCCTTTGGATTTGGTCAAGGGTCTGTGCTTGGGGATCTGGAGGGCCACATATGGCCTTGAGGCTGCAGATTCCCACAAGGGACAGATATTAACAGAGAATAAATAGCAAGATGATAGATTTAAACCTAAGCATATCCATATTCACGGCAAATGTTAATGGTCTAAACATCCCAATTAAAAATTTGAAAATGTCAGATTGGCTGAAAAAGGATTATATGCTGCCTATAAAAACCACAAATTTAAGTATAAAGACATAAATAGATTAAAAATAAATGAATGGAAAATATATTCCATGCTAACAGTAATTAAGAGAAAGTTGTAGTGACTGTATTAATTTTAGACAAAGTAGGTTTCAGAGCAAAGAATATTACCAGGGATAAAAAAAAGGTCATTTTATAATGATAAAGTGGTCAATTCATGAATAAGACAGAACAATCTTCAATATGCATCTAATAATAGGCCTTCAAAATATATAATGCAACAACTGACAAATCCACAGCATAATGAAAGATTTTAGAACACCTTTCTCTATAATTGATAGAACAATTGAATAGGAAATCAGTAAGGATACAGAAGACCTGAATACAACTATGCACCAACTTGGCCTAATTGATATTAAGTCAAAGTACATCAGATGTCTAAATGTAAAAGCTAAGGCTCTACAATTTCTATTAAAACAGATAGGAGAAAAATTGTAGACTTGAGAGAGGCAAATATTTCTTAGCTATGACACCAAAAGCATGAGCCATAAAAGAACAAATTGATTAATTAGACTTCATTAACATTAAAAAGTCTGTTCTTCAAATTACACTGTTTAGAGAATGAAAAGGCAAGCCACAGACTGAGAAAAATATGTGCAAAGCATATGTTTGATAAAGGACTTATATCCAGAAAATACTTAGATCCTCCAAACATAATAAGAAAACCAGAAACCCATAAAAATCAGCAAAAGATTTGAACAACCGTTTCATCATTAGTCATCAGAGAAATGAAACTAGATGGTATACCACTACACACCTATTAACATGACTAAAATTAGAAAAGACTGAACATATGGAAGAGGATGTGAAGGAACTAGAAAACTCATTCATTTCTAAGAATGTAAAATGATACGAACACTTTGGAAAACAGTTTACAGTTTCTTAAAAAGGTGTGCATATACCCACCATATGATTCAACCATTCCACTCCTAGGTATTTACCCAAGAGAAAAGAAAGCATATGTATCCATACAGAGACCTGTACCCAAATGTTCATAGCAGCTTTATTTGCAAAAGCCCAAACAGGAAACAACCCACATGTCTATCAACACGTGACTGGATAAACAAATTGCAGCATATTCATGCAGTGGAGTATACTCAGCAACAAAAGGGAAGAAACTACACAGCAACAACATGCGTGAATCTCAAAATTAAAAAAAAAAAGCCAGATGAAAAAGAGTACATATTGTATGAGTCAATGTATAGAACATTCTAGGAAATGCCAGCTAACCTAGAGTGACAGAAAGCAGATCAGCAGTTGCCTGCAGGTGGGAGGAGGGGCAGGGAAAAAGGATCAGTTAAGAGACAAGAGACTGGGGACAATGGCCATGTTTCCCAACTTGAATGTGGTGCACGTTTCACCGGCATAACACGCCTGATTTTACAACTTACGTATGTATATTTTATTGTATGTCAATTGTACCTGAAAAAGTGGTTTAAAACATAGAGAAATTGTGAAACTCGCTACTGGCATTGTAATTTCAAAGAAATCTGACCTAGCTATGCCAGCAGCCTCTCTAGGGAACATTAGTGACGACTCCGGTTCTCCTCTTCTGGAGAGTATGGCTGGGCAGACGGATCTGCATCAGCACATCGTCCCGTTAGATTCCACACCTGCCAGAACCTCGTGCACGGCCTATAATTTCACGAGCAGAGCTAGTCTTCGTCTGCAACCTTTTAACCTCCAGCCCAGCACGGATGTCGTGCTCAGACAGAGCCATCTTTTTCTGGATGTTGCAGGTCAGCACCAGGTGACTGCAGAACTTCCCTAGAAAACCCACAGCGCATAAGGGCTGGGCTGGGTTTCAATGTGTCCAGAGAGTCCTTCATCTGCCTGCCCTGCAGACTGACACTCGTTCTACTTTATTGCCACGTTTAACTCTCCCAGCCTCCAGCCACCACTCTGTCTCTCTAATGATGCCAAGAACCACACTGGACCATTTCCAGACACTCCAAGCTCCTCAAGGAAGCCACAATCTGTGTGCTATCCAACCTGTACTCCTGGCACCAAACACAGTTCCTGGCTCGATGTCGGCAGTGAATACATGTTTATTTTATGAATGAATGGACAAATGAACGTTTAATGTAAAGAAAACAACGTTCAAGGTAATCCTAATACCTAAGAGTACCCATATTGTGAACACGTTGTGGTCTAAATCTTAATTCTTAAGAAAATTATTTAGAATTAGCAACTTGTTTTCCTACATAATAATGATAGCGAAAGCTGATTGCATGCTTACTGTGCTCAGCACTTGGCATGCAGCGCCTCGTGGAATCTTCAAAAGTGCCCACACTCGTTTGCTAGGGGTGCCATAAAGTACCACAAACTGGGTGACTTAAACAGCAAAATGTATTTTCTCACAATTTTGAAGTCTGAGATCAAGGTGTTGATTTCTACTGAGGCCTCTCTCCTTGCCCTGTCTTCTCCTGGCATCTTCACATGATCTTATCTCTTTATGTGTGTCCTAATCCCCTCTTTTATAAGGACACTAGGCATGCTGGCTTAGGTCCCACACTAATGACCTCATTTTAACTCAATTGCCTCTTTAAAGGCCCTGTCCCCAAATACAGTCACATTCTGAGGTCCTCCGGGTTAAGGCTTCAACAATTGAATTTGGCGGGGGGAGGCATAATTCAGCCCATAATAGTACCTGTAAGGTTGGTTATAATTATTGTTCTCATTTTACAGATGAGCAAACTGAGGCAAAGAGTGGCCAAACTGTCCAAGCTCCACCCTTAATAAATGTCAGGGTCTGGAAACCAATGCCAGGGGTCTGCCCATTCCAGAATCCACATTCTTAATAGACAATTATGCTGTATTGACTCACCACTGATCCATGTGTTCTCAGTGGTGGTCAGATTCTCAGGCTAGCCCTGGAAGCCTAATTCATCATAACACAGTTGGAATTCTACTCAGAGTGTCCCCAAACCTTTGTTCTGGAAGGCTGAAGGGATAAAGTGGAGAAGTTGAAACCAGAAATTCACTGGAGTGTCCATGAGCAGTGATGCTGGGGCATTGGCAGGGTGACGGGCAGCCAGGACCTTTGGTGACAGCCACCCCTGTGGTAGGGTACGGGGACAGAGGGTCATTGTTGTTTCTACACCAGGACCACTTATTAGTCAAGTGGCTTTAGTCTCAGACTGCTTCTATTTACAAAAAGAGACAAAATGAATAGAGAAGGTGGCATGATTAATACGCCACAGGGATCTTTAAATAATATGTAAATTATTTTTAGGGCTTTTAATTTACTTTATGTTTTTTAATGTACTATAATATACTACATAGATACATGCAATATAATTTAAATCACTGGAGGCTTTCTTTTCTGATAGTAATTAATTTCATAGCACGGCAATATTTCCTAGACCAAATCTCTCAGGCAGCAGACAGTGCTGATTCCTTTCTTCTTCCACTTCAAATGCTCTCAGGAACCTGTTTTTTCCCTAAGTTATTTATTTTCTGGCCCATCTATGTCCTATGCAACAATCAAGTTTGTTGACCCCAACTTTTTTGTCTCTATTATGAAGTCATGCACATTTTGCAATGTAGTTATAAAAGAGCCTGTGTAAAAACTGGTCATGTCAAGGGACAGCTCCCTGTCCATGTGCTTTCATTCAACAAGTATATAGGCACTATTCTGGGTGTTGGGGATACAGCCCCATGAAAAAGCCCTTCCCATGGTAGAGACTGAATTTTAGTACTACGTGACAGGTGAGTGCTCAGGCCCTTGTGAGGACAGGCCTCCAAGCTGGTTCAGCTGTGTGCTGTGCTCTGGCCCACTGAGGAATGTGGTCCCCACGGGGGAAATTCCTGTGCACTGGAGAAGCCTGAGAAGAAAGTCCAGAATGTGTGAAATGACGGGGTGCTCCGGTTATGGTTGTCTCAACACCTGGCCATCTAAGCCCAGTGGTCCTGGGATGGCAGCTTCCAGCCTCCGTGGATGGGCAGGCCAACACCAGGAACGCAGGCTTATTTCTCCCCCACCAAAGAGGAAGGAGTAACAATTGATATATGCAATCCAAGTGAAGCCAAACCTTCAAGTTCTCAGTACAGCATCACAGTCAAAAGAAACACCATTAAGATATCAAAAGAAGCAATTGAAAGCAATTTTTAAAATATTAATAAAATTTCAAAAAGGACCAAGAAGAGGTTTCATTCACAAATTTGAGCAAGTTTTAAAATTTTCTTTACCATGTCTCTCCCCAAAGTCCCACTCATTATAGCACAGCAGCTGCCCCAGATGGCTTCTCAAGGTCTAACAGGGATGGGGGTAGGGCAGAGAGCTACACTTGAACTTCTTGCCAAGTGCTGTGGACTGAATGTCTGTGTGCCTCCAAAATTCACATGTTGTAGAGATGGAGTGTGAGTAGGAAATTAAAATAAATAAATAAATAAATAAATAAATAAATAAATAAATAAATAAATAAATAAAATTCACATGTTGGAATTTAAACACCAAGGTGATAGTACAGGAGGTGGTGCCTTTAGGAGGTGATGGGTGGTAAGGCTTCTGTCCTCATCAAGGGATTAGTGTCCTCATGAAAGGGTTCCAAGGAGCTAGCTAGTCCATTGTTGCCCTTCTACCATGTGAGGACATAGCGACTAGGCACTGTCTTGGCAGCAGACAGTGCCCTCACTAGGCACTGAATCTGCTGCTGCCTTAGTCTTGGACTTCCCAGCCTCCAGAACAGTAAGAAATAAATTTCTGTTCTTCATAAACGAAACAGTCTCAGGTAGTTTGTTATAGCAGCACAAATGAACTAAGACACCGAAGCTAACGAGTGCCCACTAATGCAGCCTGGCTTGGTGCAGAATAAGAGCCTCTGACTTCCTGTGCCCTCCTCCTCCTCTGGGGAATCGCTATCTGATCCCCACCGAGGTGCCAGCCCTGTCCCATGCTCCAGGCTGTCCTTCCCAGGGAGCTGCCCTGCTGCTGTTCTCTCTCAGCAGAGTTCTTGTCGAGGGGATGAACACCTGCCTACATGGTCAGAAACACCTTGGTTCCCACTTTCCACGTGTTCCCCAGCTCCACCCTGCACACACCCCAGCCATGGAGGTAAACTCAGCAGGCTCCACCTCCCTCTGGCTCACACATCCAAATACATCTCTTCAAGGGCGTCTCACTGCTCCACTTCCTGAAAAATCTAGAGGTAGGCAGGAAAACATCCCTCCCTTTCTTCCTGTCTGCTGCTGTCTTTCCTACCTCTCTTCCTGCCCCCCTTCATTCCTTCCAGAGTAATAAAGTTTGCTTAATTGGAGGTTGATTTTTATTTGCAATTACCATGTTTCTAATGTTTAATTTAATCCCAGTGGGCCATGTCACATGTTGAGCTTTTTCCTGGGACATTGGCGGTTCAGCATTAAAATTTGGCTTTTGTTTCATTATTTATAATGACCATTGCTCAATGCATCTCACTGCTTCCTCGTGGACTTGTTTGTCTTTTTAATGATGTACATCCTTTGTCTTTGTAGTGTTGAAGTTATTTTTCCCTCAGTCTTGAATGATAATTCGGTCCTATGTGGAATTTTGGGTTGACAACGTTTTCTGTCAAGATGTGGACGTTATTATTCTATTGTCTTCTGGTTCCTGTTGTTCCTGATGAAAAGTGTGTGTGCTCAGTGCGCTTTTGCAGTCTGAGGACTTGTATCTTTCTTTATTCTGAAAGTTCTCAGCCAGCATCTCTTTAAATATTGCCTCACCACCATTTCTTCTCTCCTCTACTTCTGAAAATCCTGACAGATGTTGATAGAAATTCCTCTCTCTTCCATGTCTCTCAGTGTTTTACATTTTCTGTCTTCTCTTGACGTCTTAGTGTTGCGTTTTGGGTGGATTCCTCAACACATGATTCACTTTACTACATCTTCTCTGTGAGTGTGTCTTATGTTGATTTGATAGCATCTAGGAGTTACTATTTTTTATTTCGATAACTATATTTTTCCTCCCCAGGCTCCTAATGTATTACATATCTATCTATGAATGATTAATATCTGCCAATTCTATGATTTGTTGAATACAGTTTTTCCTTTCTTTATCTTTTTGAAAATACTGCCATCCCTATTTTAAATCCTTCCACATTATTATTTTCAGTTCTTAAGGAATGAATTCTTCAGTTGTTGAGGGGTTTTGGCTACTTTTTAGGACTAATTTTTCTCAGGTGTTTTGAAATTGTGAGTGTGAGCTCTTTGTCTTCCACGCCTTCTCCTCATGTCCAGCTTTTCATGTCTGTCTGGTCTTTTGAGGTTGAGCCTCCCAGCACTGCAGTCTGCAGCTGGAATCAAGCATTTTGTTGACAGCATAAACCCACGCATGCAAACCCAGTCCCTTTTTGAGCACATGGCTAGGCCTAGCTCCATATTGCAGGGCTACTTCTGCTCTTATCTTCCACCCAAGCAACAAGTTGTCTTTCTACCACATCTGTAACTAATTTCAGCGTATGTTCTTTTGCAGGGAGCCCAGAGCACCCCTACCTGGCTGTCCGTGGGGACCTTTCGTCCCCTTTCTCTCCGTAGAGTAGAACCCCTGGCCACTCCTACCTCTGTTTGATCCCAGTTTCCAGCAGGCCTGACACTTGGTCCCTAGTCACTGATCTGTGTTCCTGTTCTATTTTTGGTCCATGTAGATGATTATGTTGCTTTTTGAATACTGAGTATTTTTTAATTGTCTTTAAATTTTTAAAGCAAATGTACATTTAAAATGTATTTTATCTATCATAGCTCTGTGTGTGGGGTGGGACGTGGGTATTTCTGCAGGAACTTGCTCTACCTTCCTGACTACCTTCCCCACCACTTTTTATATCCTTCCATCTGTCCTCCAAAAAGACTATGACAGTGCACAGATTATAATTTGACTCTGTGTCATTCTCACACAGTGGATACTCTTTTATTTACTTGCATATTTAATCCTTTTCACTTTACTTGTGAAATGGAAGGCTTTGCTAGAGCTAAGGCACATCCGGCCCATGGGCAGACGGTATGGAGTGGTGTGGCTTTGGCTTGCACTAGGACCACGTGACACCTAACCCAGCCTTGGATGTGAATGTGTTGCAGGCTTCCTAGGCGGAGCCAGCAGGAGCAGGAGGCTGCCACCGTTCCATCAGCTCCTGTTCCCCTTTCTAGTCCATCCTTCCCATCTGTCAGACCTGTGGATTCATCCTTTTAGAGGCTTCAGACTTTCCTCTCCCTGTGTTCTTTCTCTTCCAAGCTGCCAATCCTTATTTAGATCTTCCTAGCACCCCTAATTCTACAATCCATAGCTTTACAAGCCAAAATACCTGTGTGTCAAGCTCTCCCACACCCTGAACATCTAGGAACATTGAGTACCTGCTTCCAGGCCTTTGTCAAAAGCCAGGGAACTGGGCAGGGTTGGGATGCCTCATTGAAAACCTTTGTTTCTCAACAAGAATGAGTGACATTGTGTGTATGAAGAGCAAATATTCTCTCATTAATTGCATTAGGGAAATAAGTTGACTTGGTGCTGATTATACATATTTAAAACTACCAAACTAAGTAAGGAAGAAACCAAAATTTTTATTTGTCTTGTTTTAGGGCTTCCCATCACTTATGCCTGAAAACTGCATGGTACAATAATAACCATATATCTCATTGACTATGATTAACTTTGTTATAAGTTTCTTGTTATTACAAAAGAAAATAAAGCAGCATTTATTATAGAGAGAGAGAGAGATCTAAGGTTAATAAATTTCTACACTGTTGCATTATGTGTATATAATACGTATGTCATAATTTGTTGTATATGTATTATGGGTTTCTGCTATTGCAGGTGCATTTTCTGCTCAAAACTATTAAAAAATTAGAAGAAATAGAGTTTGTTAGTGGCTACTCTAGTAGCTAACCTGATAAACTAATTTTAGAAATGGACATAATAGTTGATAATGGCTAAGGGCTTGCCACACCCAGATAACGTGCTGCATTAACAAATTGCTTGAACATCTTCTCTGAAGACTGAGCAGGGGAAGAAATGTAATTACCTATACAGTATTAGGCTAATTTGGAGATATTTTGCACAGATTTTTATGGTACACTTTAAGTCATACTACAAAGACAACTGAGAAGACAGATATATTTCCCCCTCCACATGGAACTGGTTCTTGTCCTAAGGAAAGCAGTATGTTACAGCATCCACTAACCATATGATATGAAAGTGTACTTATAAATTTTTCTAATCTTTGCTATTTGATAGATTAAAAATGGAAATGGGACCTTGATCTTTGTACCTTGCATATCTTTGACCATTAATAGAATTAAACATTTTAATATATCTCTGGTCATCTCTTTTTTTTGTAAATTGTCCACTTTTCTTTTCAGGGCTTTGCTTACCTTTGGGTTTATAAAAGTTTTTTTTTTTTTTTTTTTTTGAGATCAAGTCTTGCTCTGTTGCCCTGGCTAGAGTGCAGTTGTGTTATCACAGTTCATTGCAACCTCAAACTCCTGGGCTCAAGTGATCCTCCTGCCTCAGCCTTCCTAGTAGCTGGGACTATAAGTGCACACTACCACACCGGGCTAATTTTTTCTATTTTTTTAATAGAGACAGAGGTCTCACTCTTGCTCAGGCTGGTCTTGAACTTCTGAGCTCAAGCGATCCTCCTGCCTCAACCTCCCAGAGTGCTAAGATAACAGGTATGAGCCACCCGTGCCCAGCCAAAAGCTCTTTATATAGTAAAAGAAATATGACATTTTAATCAATAAAAAGTCCAAAGAAATAAATAAAAGGGGATCATTTTTCTTATGTTATAATAACTCGTTTCTTATTTTGTAAATTTGGAAGGGTAGAGATTGGCTACAACAGAATGCAACACCTCTCTGTTCATCCTGAATGCTGTTCTCTGTTGCTGAATTTACTATTTCCCCCTAAAGGATTGCATGTGGCATTCTTCTCCCTCTTTTTTGACATTTAAAATATTTATAATTTTGCAAGTTAAAAAGACTAGAAAAGAGAACATATCAATTTCTTATAATGAATCACTCACAGGAGATTTTTCTACTGTGTGACTGGCATTGTATTTGCATAAAGTGAGAGTTTAAGACACATGGTGGTTTGATTCATCAGCAAAAACAATTTCTAAATGTCACACTTAAGCTGTTGTTTACTCTTAGCCAAATATGCACTACAGCAGGACCTGCACTTTGGACAAACCATTCTAAGAGAAACTTAGAATCCTTCCTCATCCCCGCGGCTCTTGTTCCCTTACATTCCGTTGCCAGACTGTTTTCTCTGCTAAATTAATCTTTATTGCCAACTTGCTCTTCTTTGCTAGGAAATATTTCGGACACCAAAAAATTGTAGAGAATAATTTAGCCAATATTAATTTGTCCTTATCCAGCTTAACCACTGAATATCACAAAAGCAGTGGAAACTTCATGCATTATTCCCTGTCCTATATACACTGTTCCCTACTTGTCCAGACATAACTGCCGTCCTGAGTTTGGTATTTATTGGTCTTATGTATAACTTCATTCTTATGTTATGTGAGCATATACCTCTTAGCAATGTATAGAACTGGTTTGCATGTTTAAGTTTATGTAAATGATATAATATAACACATAACTTTTGCACAACATTATATTTGTTTTCTTTTTTAAAATTTTCAGTTATGGGTACATAATAGTTGTAAGTCTTTATAGGGTACATGTGATATTTTGATACAGGCATACAGTATGAAATAATCAAATCAGGGTAGTTGGGGTATCCATCACCTTAGGTATTTATCATTTCTCTGTGTTAGGAACATTTCAGTCTCACTTTTTTAATTATTTTAAAGTATACCCTAACTTATTGCTGATTATAGTCACTTTGTTGTGCTGTCAAATATTGTTTATTCTAACTATACTTTTGTACCCATTGACCATCCCCACTTTATCTCCCACTCCCCACTACCCTTCCCAGCCTCTGGTAACCATCATTCTACTCTCTGTCTCCATGAGAGCAATTGTTTTTAATATTTAGCTCCCATATATGAGTGAGAACTTGCGAGATTTGTCTTTCTGTGCCTGGTTTATTTCACTTAACATAATGTTCTTCAGTTCCATCCATGTTGTTGCAAATGGCAGAATTGCATTCTTTTTTGTGGTTATATGGTATTCCACTGTGTATATGCACCACAATTTCTTTATCCATTCATCCATTGAGGGACACTTAGGTTGATTCCAAATCTTAGCTATTGTGAATAGTGCTGCAATAAATATGGGAGTGCAGATATCCTTTCAACATACTGAATTCCCATCCTTTGGCTATATACACAGTGGTGGGATTGCTGGGTCATGTGATAGTTCTATTTTTAGTTTTTTTTAGGAACCTCCATGCTGTTCTGCATAGTGGTTGTACTAATGTACATTCCCACCAACAGTGTACAAGGGTTCTTCTTTGTCCGTATCTTCACTAGCATTGGTTATTGCCTGTCTTTTTGATAAAAGCCATTTTAACTGGGGTGAGATGATATGTCATTGTAGTTCTGATTTGCATTTCTCTGATGACTAATGATGTTGAGCATTTTTCACATAACTGTTGGCCATTTGCATGGCTTTTTTTGAGAAATGTCTATTCACATCCTTGCCCATTTTAAATTGGATTTTCTAATTCCTACTGAGTTGTTGGAGTTCCTTATATATTCTAGTTATTACCCCCTTGTCAGACTATAGTTTGCAAATGTTTTCTCCCATTTGGTGGGTTTTCCCTTCACTATGTTGATTGTTTTCTTTGCTCCTTTGCTGGGCAGAAAGTTTTTAGCTTGATGTGATCCCATTTGTCCGATTTTGCTTTGGTTGCCTGTGCTTTGGGGGTATTGCTCAAGAAGTCCTTGCCCAGAACAATGTCCTGAAGCATTTCCCCAATGTTTTCTTTTAGTATTTTAATAGTTTCAGGTCTTAGATTTAAGTTTTTAATCTACTTTGATTTGATTTTTGTATATAGTGAGAGATAAGGGTCAAGTTTCATTCTTCTGCATATGGATATCCAGTTTCCCCACCACCATTTATTGAAGAGATTGTCCTTTCCCTGCTGTTCTTGGCATCTTTGTCCAAGATAAGTTCACAATAGATGTGTGGATTTATTTCTGGGTTCTGTATTCTGTTCCATTGGTCTATGTGTCTGTTTTTATGTTAGTACCATGCTGTTTTGGTTACTAGTATAATTTGAAGTCAGGTAATGTGAATGAAAGAGGTTGAAGAGGACACAAAAAAATCGAAAGATATTCCATGCTCATGGAATAAAAGAATCAATATTGTTAAAATGTCCATCCTACCCAAAGCAATCTACAGAGTCAATGCAATCCCCATCAAAATACCAATGACATTTTTCAGGGCAATAGAAAAAATAATTCTAAAATTTATATGGAACCAAAAAAGACCCAGAATAGTAAAAACCATCCTGAGCAAAAAGAACAAAACTGCAGCTGCTGTTGGGTCTGTAAATATCTATTAGGTCCATTTTGCCTATTGTGCATATTAAGTCCAATGTTTCTTTGTTGATTTTCTGTCTGGATGATCTGTCCAGTGCTGAAAGTGGGATGTTGAGGTCTCCAGCGATTATTGTATTTGAGTCTATCTTTCTCTTTAACTCTGATAATATTTGCTTTATATATCTGGGTGCTCCAGTGTTGGGTGCATATATATTTAGAACTGTTATATCCTCTTACTGAAGTGATCCCTTTCTTTTATATAATTACCTTCTTTGTCTCTTTTTACAGTTTTTGTCTTGAAATCAATTTTATCTGATAGAAGTACAAGGTCTGTCCAGAAAGTATCCAGGCATGTCGTATTACATTTTTCATATTACAAGGCTGGATACTTTCCTCATATAGCTATTCCCACTATTTTTTGGTTACTATTTGCATGGAATATCTTTTTCCATTTCTTTATTTTCAGTCTATGTGTGTCTTTATAGGTGAAATGGGTTTCCTGCAGACAAGAGATAGTTGGTTTTTGTTTTATTCAGCCACTCTATGTCTTTTGATTGGAGAGTTTAGTCCATTCACATTCGATGTTATTATTGATAAGTAAGGACTTACTACTGCCATGTTGTTATGTGATTTGTGGTTGTTTTGTGGTCCCATCTTTCTTTCTTCCTTTGTTAAAAGTGATTTTCTATGGTAGTGTGTTTTAATTTCTTGTTTTTCATTTTTTGTATATCTGTTGTATGTTTTTTGATTTGAGGTTACTATGAAACTTGCAAAAAATTTTATAACCAATTTTAAACATATGACAACTCTGCCTACAAACAAACAAGCAAAGAGAAATCTAACAGAAATTCTACCCTTTACTACCATCCTCCTCCCCCCTTTTAACTTTCTGTTATTTCCATCCACATCTTTTCATACTATCTCTCAAAAAGTTGTTATTTTTTTGTAGGTTTGTCTTTGTCTTCCTACTCAAGATATGAGTTGTTTAGGCACCACAATTACAGCAACAGAGTATTCTGTATTTGTATACTTACTATCACCATTGCGTTGTATACCTTCAGATGATTTCTTACTGTTGCTCATTAACATCCTTTTATTTCAGATTGAAGAACTCCTTTCAGCATTTCTTGTAGGACAGATCTGGTGTTGATGAAATCCCTCAGCTTTTGTTTGTCTGGGAAAGTCTTTATTTCTCCTTCATGGTTGAAGGATATTTTTACTGGATATGATATTCTAGGGTTAAATTTTTTTTTCCTTCAGCACTTTGAATATGTCATGCCATTCTCTTCTGGTCTATAGGGTTTCCACTGAGAAATCTGCTGCCAGATGTACTGGAGCTCCTTTATATATTATTTTTTCCTCTTTCTTGCTTCCCTTAGGACCTTTTCTTTATCTGGGAACTTTGGAACTTGATTATTAAATACTTTGAGTAGTCTTGTTTGAGTTAAATTTCCTTGGTGTTCTATGACCCTCTTGTACCTGAATATTGATATCTTTCTCTAGCTTTGCAAAGTTCTTTGTTATTATTTCTTTGAATAAACTTTCTAACCCAATCTCTCTACATTGTCTTTAAGGACAATAACTCTTCGATTTGCCCTGTTGAGTCTATTGTCTAGCTCTTGTAAGCATGTTTCATTCTTTTTTTATTCTTTTTTCTCTTCTGTGTATTTTCAAATATCCTGTCTTCAAGCTCATCAATTCTTTCTTCTGCTTGGTCAATTTTATTGTTGAGAGACTCTGATGCATTTCTCAGTTTGTCACTTGAATTCTTAAGCTCCAGAATTTCTGCTTGAATTTTTTATTATTTCAATCTCTTTTGTTAAATTTCTTTGACAGGCTTCTGAATTCTTTTTCTGTATCATCTTGAAGTTCATTGAGGTTTTTTAGGATAGCTATTTAAATTCTTTGTCTGAAAGGTCACGTATCTCCTTCATTCCAGGATTGGTCACTGGTACCTTAATTAGTTCATTTTGTTAGGTCATGTTTTCCTGGATGTTCTTGATGTTTGTGGGTGTTTGTCAATGTCTGGGCATCGAAGGGTTAGATATTTATTTTCATCTTCACAGTCTGGGCTTATTTGAACCCATCCTTCTTGAGAAGGCTTTCCAGGTATTCAAAGGGAATTAAGTGTTATGATCTAAGCCTTCGGTCACTGCAGCCATATCAGCACTGGGGGTGCCCCAAGCCCAGTAATGCTGTGACTCCTGCAGACTCCTGCTGGTACCACGTTGGTGGACTTGGAAAGATACAGGAGAATTCACTGGATTACTAGGCAAAGTTTCTCACTCTCTTCACTCACTTTCTGTGCTGAGCTGCTGGAGCTTGGGGAGTAGTGATGTGAGTACTCCTTTGTGGCCAAAAGCACCAGGTCACACCTGAAGCCAGTCCAGTCTCACCTATATCCCATGGTGACTATTGCCTGGCTACCTCTGATGCTTATTCAAAGCCCAAGAGCTCTTAAGCCAAGAGATGCCAGGACTAGGTCCTTTCCCTCCGGGCAGCATGTTTCCTTTTGGCCCATGGTAGATTTAGAAATGCCTTCCAGGAACTAAGGCCTGGACTCAGGGGCTTCAGGAGTCTTCTTGAAACTTTATTTTACTGTGGCTCAGCTGGTACCCAAGTTGCAAAACAAAGTCCTCTGAATTCTTTCCTTTCCTTTACCCAAGTGGAAGAAAATAATCCCTGAGCCACGCTGCCTGGAGTTGGGGGAGGGGTAACACAGGCTTGGCTGCTGCTGCTGGTGTCTCACTGGGTCAGGTGCACCCTAAGTTCACTAGCTCCAAGCCAGCACAGCTGAAGGAATTGCCCAAGGCCTGCAGTCTATGTGGCCAGACTCCCTTACAAATTTAGTCCAAGCCCCAGGCTTCTTTTTGTCAGCCAATGGTGGGGCTAGCTGGAATTCAGGTTTGGGGGCAGAGGATTTCTTCCTGGCTGGCCTGGTCTAAGTGCCCCTTCAATGGGCACAGGCAGAACTCTGCCCTGTGCCAGGGCATCCCTGAGTTTCAATGCAAAGTCCCACAATCACTTTACTTTCCCTCCCCCAGGCACACAGATTCCCTCTGCACTCAGCCTACTGGTTCTGCACTGCCAGGGTGTGGGGGCAGGGTGGCGTAGGTGATGCAAGAGTGTCTTTCCTTCCCTCTTTAGTGCATTTTCCTTGATGTAATGTTAAAACCAGGTAGTATAATGGCTCACCTGATTTTTGGTTCTCCTGAACGTGCTTGCTTGCATGGACTGTTGTTGAATTTGGGGTTCTTGCAGAGGGACAGTTGCTGGAGATTTGTATTTAGCCACCTTGCTCTGCCCCTTCCTCCAACATATCAACAACATTATATTATATTTGTAAGATTTATCCACATGGGTACTTGTAGCTCTAGTCATTTTTTTCACTGCTATATAGTATTCCATTGTATGAGTTCCCACTCAGCTTGCTCTCCTTGAAATTCATTTCCCACATATATTTTCCTGAATGAAGCCAGTAGGTGTTCAGTTTCCCCCACACATTTCCACTCCCATAATTCTGGAGCATTTCAAGAGAGGAAATACCTTCTTGAATGTTAACTTTCCAATATATTGTTCAATGCATGTTGCCTCTGTTGCTGTATATTACCTTTTCATTTATCCACTATTATCTCCCCCTCAGTCTGTAACTCGCTATACATAAAGGTAGAAATTAAATGAAAATGGTTTTTCCCTAGAAGCTCTGATTCCTATTGTGGTTTGCTCATTTGCATTCAGTTCAGCCAGTACCTACCAGCAGGGTTGCTGAGCTCCCAGCCGCACTGGTCCCTGGCCCTTGACCTTGCGACCTGCTGCTGCCAGCCATCACAAAGCAATGGATGAATGAAGTTTGTCACCAGGAACACAAGCTTTCCCGATGTTTGGACTCTTTCACTCATATCTAAAAGAGTTTTGCTTTTTAACAGAAATTAAAGCCTTTAGTGTTTAAATTTCTGTCCTAGAACTTGGATGTCCGCAAGTGGGAGTGGAGGTGGGAGGAGGGTGTCTTTGGCCTGGCAACATTGTGCCGTGAGGTGGGAGCGATCACTAAGGAATTGGGGGGTGGGGGATAAACCCATGTCTGAGCGACGTGGTGGGCACTGTGGAGGGGTGGGATATGCTTGAAAAGTAGTTGGGGAGCAGAATTAGGGGTCTCAATAGGGGAAAGGAATTCCTCTAAAACTGATTTATGTGATTAACTGTACACCTCGGTAAATTCACTGAAAATCATTTAATTGTACACTTAAAATAGAGTGTTGGTTGTATGTAGGTACAGTTGGAGTACTATGTATGTACTCTCTGGACTACTTTGACAGAGTAGGCTTTTGAATGTAACAAGATAAGTCAACCTGAGTGGTAATATATTTTGGGAAATCAGCTCACTACAAATTGTGACTGTAAACATTGTACTGTAAATGTTTTGTAGTTTTCCCCCAAGAAAATTTTTGGAAAAAAAAAAAGGTGCAGAGACGTGGAATCGGATAACGCCAGCCTCATCCCAGCTCTGCTTCAGGCCAGTGGTAAGACAGTGGCCAGGACTTACCCCTTCTCAGCCTAAATCTCTTTTATAAAGTGAACTTCCTTTCAGGATCTTACAGGATTAAAACTATTACACATGCAGAAAGCAGACAGCCAGGACAGAGTAGATACTAAATACACATTGGTTTCCTTGTTTCCTTTGTTCCTCTGATTGCTCCTTGTGGGAGTCCCGTTCACACACAGATAAGGCTGATTACTTCCCCACCCCAGCATCACAGGGGCAGGGAGGAGTGCATGATTGCATCCTAACACCTATTTTCAGAAAGAATCTCCTTGGTTTTTAAAAAATTGACTATAAAAATCAGCATAAAAACTAAATTAAGATTAATGCACTGTACAGATTTAGTTACATAGATAGAAATATCTTAGATGATGCCTCCTGCCCAAGATGGAATAGAAAATAATCCTTCTGATGCCAAGCTCCTTAAGTCATCTCTAACCGCTTAAACTTGAGAGTCTTGGGTGCCTCCCCTCAGCTACTTTTGCCTAATCATTTTTAGTCTCCTCAGGGAACTACAGCACCCAGTCCTCCAGCTCCTAATGCCCCTGGCTGTTAGCCAAAGATCTGGATCGAGTCTATTTCTTGATGTCTCCAGAGGCCCTGACCAGAGCTCCCGCTTCTCTCTCCTGTGTACAGCAGTGCACCTGCTTGCTTCTGCCTCCAGGGGCCAGAGCTGCATTTCACCAGAAGTATTTCATAATTATGAGCACTTTAATCAGATTTCTTTTTTCATTTGTAAGCAAAGGAAACTTGATTCAAACCAGCTCAAGGATAAACTGGTACAGGCTGGGGCTTTGTTGGGTACTGTCACTCTGATGGCCAGGGCTAGGCTGGATCAGACGTGGCTGGATCCAGGGTCCCAACCAGCACCCCATCTGTGCTCATGTGTGTCTGTGCACGCACATGTATGTCTGTCTATCTTAGCTTTTTCCCTCTTCCCCTGCCCTTGGTCTTCATTCTGTCCCGCCATGGACAGGCTGACTCCACAGGATGGGGAAAGTGGCCATGGTCAGCTCAAGCCCCTCTCATCTCCGTTCATAATCCTATAGGAACTAACTCCTGCCCTGCCTTAAAATCTAAAGGCGCTTTGCATTTTGCAGAAATGCGGAGATCTGACAATGGACATCACACCAGAACCACAGGGGATGAAAGAAGAAGGGGGTCTTAAACAAAAAGAAGGTATCGGTGGCCGAAGAGCATCAGATATCCTGGGGCCCTAGAGGCTTTCAAGGTTCGGTATTCTGAAAAAAAAAAATGGTAACAGGAATCAGAAGCAGTGTGAGTAGTCATCTGCAATCGGGCCTGACCCAGTTCATGAGCCTCTTCTCTCCGCCACTGTGAGGACAGGAGACATTAGTGCTCACCCAGGCCCTCCTCCCCTTTCTGTGCATCTGGAAATTCACACTCTCTGTGCCTTGAGTGACATGTGGCCGAGTGGCTTGCTCTGTGCAATGACGTGTGAGAAGTGACGTGGGTCACTCAAGAGTGGAAGAATTTGAGGGTCCGTATGTGATTTCCCACACTCCCTTCCCCACGGCCCCCCCCCCACCACAATCACAAAGAACTCCTATAGTGACAGTGTGGGGCCCAAAGAGCGAAGACCCCTGAAATGAGCAGCCAGATCGCTGCGGGCTTTGGACTGAGAAATCGTAAAATTTCACGTCTTCAGCCACTGCCATTTGGAGGTTGTTGCTGTAGCATAACCTAGCCTATTCTGACTAATACAACCGGGCACTGGAAAAACTATAGTGTTTTACCTTTTCAGTGAACTCTGTGAGCTTGAATATTTCCTTTAATTCCTCTAAGCATAAATTCACCTTTGCAAGCTGCCTGAGATCATTGCAGAGAATCGGAGAAGGAAAATAGTTTTCTCTGATATGAGGGGTGTCAGAGAGTGACCAGTTGCACACCAGGACCAGTCCTCCCTTGTCCTGCACTCAGGAAAACTCCATTTCCCAGCCTGCCTTGCAGTGGGGACGGGACCATGTGACTGAGTTCTGGCTGACAGACATGGGCATGACGAGATCTTCGCCTTCCAGGCTGGTCATAAAATACCTTCCGTGCTTTCTGTTCTCTTCCCCATTTGAGAAGCTAAAAGCAAAGGACTCAGTGATGACCAGGTACACAATGATAGGAGCCCACCCCCTGCATTGTCATTCATGGATAAACTTGGGAGGGTTGCTGTCCTTGAAAACCACCTGACCCACACACCATAACCTCATCTACCCTAAATGATGCTCCAAGTAAGAAACATGTCAAGGCAGTGGTTCCAAGCTGAGAAGGTATATTGGGCAGTTCTGTGAATAAATGGGGAGCACAGAGCCACCATCACAGCCTGAGGGCCTATGGACTCCTAGAGCCAGCATTCTAGACGTCTGGCTGTTACTTAATCGATGATGGCTAAACTCAACTGAGTGGATACCACCCTTGAGCGAGCCACTCTATGCTGGAGTATCTTCACAAACTACTTCCAAATTCATTTTTTCTTTGCCTGTTTTGCTTTGTTTTTGAGGAGCATCTCTGTTCATCTGCTCTGTGCTCAGAGAGCCGCTCAGGTTGTCCATTCTCCTGGGGAAGGTTCTTCCCATCACCAACACCAAGCCCGAGACAGCAGAGGAGCTGTGAGCACCTCCCTCTGGGCCATCCCACCCTGCCACCCAGCACATACAATTTTCTTCTGCTCCCCCTCATCATCCCTGGACATAGTAATTAACAATAAGAGCAAAAATATTAAACAGTATTTTAAAAGGCCATGGCCTTTGATCGTGTTCTAGATTCATCCTTAAGTATCCTTGGGTTGTTGGGGTTGATACCTGTGATGAAGAAAAGTTTAAAATATTTAATTCAGGTTTTGAAATTCAAACCCAAGACATGTTAAATATGTTCTATCTGGGATTTCAACCATGTGTCTAAACTCAAAACCTTTGTTAGTTCCAGTACGCCATGCTATAGTTGAAACACGACTTGTGTTTCAGCTTAGTCTGTGCCAGGCATTGTGGTAGGTGCTTTACACAGTGGATAAATAATGACAATCCTTCCCAAGTGGCATAGTCAGTCCTTGAACCGTAGCCTGAGTTCAGAGTCCTTGGTTTTAACTGTTTTGTACTACTGTTTGCTTTTCTATTGTCCTGACTTTGTATCCTTCAGAGGGTTGATGAAAGCCACCCAGACCAGGGAGTGTTACCTCCTCCTACAAACCGACCCCAGTCACAGCTGGACCAGAGGTGCCAGCATCCGGGAAAAGCAAGATGCTAAGAGGGAGGGAAGAAGGAATTAAAGGATGAATGAAATGTACAAGCAACCCAGAAGTGCTTGAATCCACATTTATTATATTTCTGCTAGAGTAGAACTCAAGAATAATGAAGCATGCCTTGCATCAGGTTTATTGTAGAATTAGTAATTTAGTAAACACAAAATAAAGCTGCTGAAAGATGGCTTTAAAGCAGTTTGTTTCATGGAGCATAAAGGGTGATTTTGGTGCAAGCATTAAAACAGTTATCCCGAAGCAATTACAGACGTAAGTGATCTCAGAGGCACTGAGTTAGCAGTGGCCCCTACTGGAGAAGCTTGTGGTGGGGAAGGGGTGCAGGCTATTCTTCCTGTCAACAATGCCTCTTAGGTCCTTCACACAATAGAGAGGGAAATAACTTCTAGAGCGACTTCTCAAGACTGCCCTGCGTTCCGTGCTTGCATTGTGGGGGATTAAAATAGACAATAGAGCGATCCGCACAGCTGTAGTGTGGGGGAAGGAAGCGCAGTGTTCACACTTTGCGAGAAAAATTCTCAGTGAAAGGTGTAATATTTAATAATTCTGACCACTACCCAGGCTTGCCTCAGTCTCCCTGCTGGCCCTGAGCAGGGTGCTTTCTGGGTATGATTTCATGGGAGCCTCACAACCCCCTTCCAGGGCAAGTCCTGTGATTGTCCCATCCTACAGATGAGGAGACGGGGCGAGTAACTAAACCTGAGGGTTCAGAGCTAACAAGTCGCAAAGCCACGATCTGAACCCACAGGTTGTCCCGAGTCTGCGCACGCTCCTCCGCACTGCCAGGCCTGGAACCCTGCGCCAGAGGCCTGAGCCTGCAGACCCTAAGGCCAGGGTGAGGTGGCCCAGCCTGGCTTGCCATCGTGTACCCATGGGACGATTAGGGAGCCACGGAGTAGGGCAGTTCTCGCCAGCAGCCAAAGGAAGGGGCAAGACCCAACCGGCTGCGGGGACCTGCGGGCCCCAAGCCGCACTCCTCGGCCCCCTCATTTCAGCTGCCGCTGTGGGAGAAAGTCCTTGTCATGCTGTCTGCGGGGCCACTGCAAATGCCCGCTGCATCTGCTGCACCTTTTACTCTCATGAGTCTCAGGTCTTTCCCCAAAGTCCCCGGAGCTCGCTCAGCCGGAAGTGCAGAGATTAGAGGAGGTAGCCCTCCGCCACTAAGGGCTGGGGAGCCAGCAGACAGAAGGAAACAGAGGAAAACCCGGAGGCACTTTCCGCAGGTCCCTTGGCAGGAGCCCAGGCAGTGCTGCAGTGCCCTGCGTGGCTTCCCTCGGCCCCCTTACCCTCGCTCCCTGGCAGTTGTGCTCAAGTCCTCGTTTTCTATGGGGGAACCAAACGAAGACAGGCAGAATTCAGGGTGTGGCCACCCCCAGACAGGAGCTGCACCGCCGGAATAATCCACGCCGCTCCCTGGGCACCCCCCTGCTCAGACCCCTCTGGAAGGACAAGCTGATTCAGGGTTCCGAGGACAAGATATGGATTACTAAGGGGTACCTGTTTTCAAAAGGAGAATGCAAAGCAGGGCTGGGGAGAGGAAGTCCAAATGCAGTTGTGGCCCTGCAAAGCCTCGGCCCAGACGTGGGATGTTCTGGAGCATACACTGCCTTTGAGTTGTCCTGTGTGTGGCCGAAATAGTGAGACGGCTGGGCCTGTCTCCCTCCCTGGCTGAGTCACTGGCTGCAGCTCCCCGGCTGTCTGCGAGCTCTTTCCCAAGGGGACCTGGGCGGCTCATCCCCACATCTGCCACGCTGCAGGACGGTGTTGTCTGCTCACCGTCCCGTCTGTGCACCGTCCAGCAGCGTAAGCCCACCAGGGCAGGGACCCTGCTGCGTTGCCTTCAACAACTGGCATGTCGCCTGCCATGAATGGACAACCAATAGCTGTTAAATGATTTAATATTTAATATTAGTGGTTGGAAAAGCACCAAATATGTGCCTCATTTTACAGGATGTAAGAGCTGGAGCCCAGAGGGATTGAGGGACCTGCTCAAGGCCGCACAGCCAAGGGGGGCAGAGTGACTTCTAATGCACGTCCTTGACTCCAGGTCCCTGACCTTCCCTCTGCTCTCAAGCTCCTGGACCAATAGTGTTAGACGTTTTCTCATTTTGATTCTCTGCTGGATACATACAGCCTGCCAGATTTCTAGCCATATTAAAAATAATAATGAAAAAAACTCCAGACCTATTAACCACCTATGTTCCCCAGGGCTGGGAAGGACACAGTTTCAATGCTTAGTACTCAGCGGGGAGAGGCTGAGCTGTCACCGTGTACATTAGAGGGAGCCAATCGCCATATTTCTTAAAAGTTGATCTCAAGCTCTACTTTTAAAAAGGACTGCTCTAGATTAAGTCCACATGCTTATATCTTGCCTCTGGGTTGATGAAATGATAAGCCCATACAATTTCTAAACAGCCCTCCCAACCATGGGGAGTCACATCTAAAGGAGGGCCAGTCCTTTGGGACAAAACCAAAGCAGAGCTAGGGATCTGCAAGAGCAAAAAGGGTTAGGTATTTATCTACCTGCTCCAGAGTGGGGATCTAGGACAAAACACAGAGACGTGCTCTTTTCCTTGCCAAGGCCAGAGGGACGTGCCGTGTTGCCCTGACCACTTAGAGATAAAACCCACGCTTTGATTAGGGAATCAGTCTCTCACAGATTCTACCACAGCCCAGACCTCAAACACTGGCTTATCAAGCCACCAGCTGCCATTGCAGGGGAATCTGATGACTAGTTCCTAAGTTTGGCCATCTGCAGGATGTAAGAAGAATGGAAGGAAGCTGGGGTTTTGGCGGCCTACGTTTATAATTAGCAGTGCAGTGGTTTTCAGGGTGCTCGCTGCGTGGAACATGAATATTCCTGCTGCACCACTAGGTTGTGATCAGGGTGCTTGATGGTTACAGCCATTTGTGTGGGGCCACGTAGCCGTCCCTAGCAGGAAAGCAAAACAGGGGCCCTACTCAGGGCCTGCTCATCAAGTCGAGTGACCACGACAGACAGAAAAGCCCATAAGTCAATAGACAGGAAGGGACATGTGGTGTATTTACAGCACCCACATCTTAGGTCCCTTATTATTTTGTACTTGTTACTCTGTGCCACTGAAGTATTTCTGAATCAGTGCAAAAATAAAAAAAAAAAAAGGAGCTAGAGCACAGCTGGGTTCCTTTACCTCTCTGGAAAGCAACCCCCAGAAAAGGCTGCACCCTCCTGCGTCCCGGTGTGCAGGAGCTACTGTGCTATACTTCTCAGGGCTTCATGTTACCAAAAGCTTGGCACTTGTTCCCGAGGCCACATCAGAAGAATGAGAACAAGGGGTTTGGGGAAGAGGAAAGAGACGTTTTATTACTTTGCCAGCAGAGGAGGAGGATGAAGACTCCTGTTTGAAATGCCGTCGTCCTAATAATAAGCACAAACACAAAGTTTTAAAGGATGGGTTCTCAGCTTCAGGCAATTACTGTTCAGCTGCAGTTGATGATTCTGATCATCCCATCTCTGCTAAAGACAATCCCCTGACCTCCAGCCAGGCCCTCCCTTTACCAGTTCTGGGCTGAGCCATCTCCTTTAACACAAATAACAAAAGACTCACCCTGCCCCTCCCAACCACTGGCCTGGGCAGGGATGCAGGTTTTAGTTCTCAAAAAGTAGTGGAGGATGCTTTAAAAAGACATAAATTATTTTTGCCATTTTTTTCAGACCATCCCCTCTGTTACATTCACACACTGGTACTAAAGAAGACATGCTTTGTCCACAAGACTACTACAACCAAACTGAAAAAGGACACCCAACTGCCATCAAGCCACTGTCCTTTATTTGTCCTGCTCATGCTGCACTGCCTCTCACTCATTTTGAGGCTCTGGTGGGTTTTTCAGACGCCATGGGGTATTGCTCTCCTGGAGAGGTGCACAGTGGCTATTAGAACACCTTTCAGTGCAGCATTGATCTGGGTGCAGGGACGAGGCCACGAGGATGCCAGGCAAATGCATCTGCACACAAGCCAGGCTGCCTTCTTGCTTCAGCTGGGGGGCACACGGAAGTGTTCAGGAAGGTCGGAGGGCTCTGGGAGGCTCACGACACTGGAGGTGGGTGTGAGACAAAGGAGGTGTCGGAAGGGAACTTGCACCCTCAAAGACCTACCAGCCTCCCTTGCCCCGCGGGGTGTCTCACCTACTCCAGCTCACACCCCTGGACCTGCGCTGAGCTGCTCCCCTTCCTGTCCGCATCCCCTTGTGGGGCTTCCCCGCCAGCCCTCAGTCGCCTTATTAATGACATGTAAATATCACACTGATGACTTTCTCCTTGCAATTTGTTCCCAGCATATTCTGCAAAGGATTCAATTAAAACGGAAGCAGAGATCAGAGAGGCCTGGGCAGACAGGCAGCTACTACCAAATTCTCCTGACTGGGAGAAAGCAGCACCCCCACCTGTGCCACCCAGAAACGGCACTGTGACCGGCCAGGACAAAGTGAGCAGGACACAGTGACCGCCCTCGGAAATCCACCTGGTGCTGCCGCTGGTGGGAGAGCCTCCTGAGAAGAGGAGAAAAGTCATCCACTTTCAGGAAAAGACGTCATTTCCCCCAGCTGCTGACGGGAGGGTGGGGGAGGAATTCAAACAGGCAGATGCAGCCGGATCCGGGCAGTGTTTCGAACAAACATCTTATGCCTCGTTTAAATCAGAGACAGTGGCAGATAAAGATGTATTTGGTCCAGCTGTTTGCTCGGGCCTTAGTCCTAATTCTATCTCAAACAATGTTCATTGTTTAAAGTCTTTATATTCAGAAGTCGTTCCCATGCATATCTGCAGGGAAGAAGTGGAATGCTGATAGCGTCTGTGCAGGCCGGGCTGGGTCTCAGGAAAAAGAATGAGATCAACGCCCCAGGGGGAGGCCCCCACTCAGGGACCGGATTCTGTGCCACGGCCAGACCTCAGGGACACAGGCAGCTCCGCACTGGCCACCCCAAGGTCCCACCTAGCAGATACCATAGCAGCTGGGACCACTGAGGCCTTTTCCCGAGCCAAGTCCTGGCAGCGAGGCCAGGTGGAGGAAGGGGAAGCGGCGCGGTTTCCTGTCTGTGTGCGTCTCCCCCAAGCAGGGGACTTTGGGCCTGGGCAGGAAAAAGATGGCCTTCTCTGATAGGAATGCTATTTAATTGTTTGGAACAATAGATAAGGGTCTTGGTAAAGGCATTATTTGAACTCAACTGTTTTGTCGAGTTATGAAAAAGGTTATTATGTGATCTTGATCCGATTAGGGTGGAACGGCGCTAAATGATGGATGAAGCAATTCCTTTTTTGAAATACCAAAATTACAGCAAGCTTGGGCTTACTTAATCTTTGCAGCTATTCACTGGGATTTCTGAAACAGTTAAAGGCAAAGTGCAAGTAGAATATTCAGAAGAAAAGAACTATATCCGTGGTGGAACCCCATGGCTACACTTGCACAAAGAGGTGCATGTAGGAGGCCCTGGCGCAGCTGGCTGGCGTGGGGGAGAAACGCATCACCTGCCGGGGAAGCCCAGGTGGAGTGAGGGAGGCAGATGTGGGAGATGGAATGCGGAGCTGGACGCAGCCCAGGAATCGGGCCCCTCCTAGTTCTCCAGATGAGGAACCAGAGGTGAAGTGTCTTGCTTCAAGGCCATGCAACGTATTGGTGACACCACCAGTCCCAGGCCCTGTTCTTCCAACTCCCAGTGCAGGGATCGTAGAATAGTAAACGGAGCGACCAGGGTTCCCAGGGGCTGGCTCCGTTCCCAGGGAGGCGCCTGGCCGGTGAGGGCTGGCTTGGAGAGAGAGAGGAAGTGAATCAGTGATCAAATTCAAAAGGGCAGACTGGGGATGAAGACAAGATCAAATGCAAGGATGCAGGGAGGAAGGAGTGAAGGCAGAGGCAGTCAGAGAGGGTGCAGGGCTGGGAGCCATGTGCTGGGTCCCTGGGGTGACGGCCACTTAGATGCTACCCCACCACATAAGGCCATGGTGAGGCCACTGTATCCCTTGGGAATCCTAATGTGAAATAGCATCATTTAACTTCTTTTAAAAGTTTTTTAGGGACATGAAGCAAATCCAGTTATTAAAGTGAAAAATCTGAACCACCATGCAGAAGTGTAAATTGCACACCCCTCTGGAGGGGTGCCTGGAGGGCCCGGGAATCGCATGAGCCTGTCTGTCAGGGGAGAAAGGTTAGGAAGGGCTAGAGATTGTTCTTCCCCCAGGAACAAAAGGTTTGATCAACAGAAACCAGCTGAATGTGTGTTTATGTGCCATGAATATTCATGATGGATAAATGCCGGGTGAAGTAGGCACATGACAAACAATGACAAAACTCTAAGGTGGGAGGCCTCAGGCTCACAGCCCACAGGGTCCAGGCAGGAAAGTAATAGGTGAAAAGCAGTATTGTCGCACAATGGAGTCTGCACGACAAACCATGCCCGGACCACAGCAGTTTATTACCATCACTGTGTCCCTGGGTTGACTTGACTCAAATGAGACTGTTACCAAAAACTCAGCATTTGTCCACGAAGCCGAAGACGAACGAGAACAAGCGGTTTGAGGAGGAAGGAAAGGTTTGCTTTGTTGGCAAAGGAGGAAAAAGGGCACACCTTCTCGTCTCAAAATCTCAAATTTTCCTGAACATTCACAGAAATACAGAGCTTTTAAAAGATGGGTTCTCAGCTTCAGGCAATTACAGCTGATAATTCTGATCATCCCACCTCTGCTGTAGGTCACACTCTCGTGATCTCCACCCAGGATCTCCCTTTACCAGGGCGGGCTGGGCCATCTCCTGTTGCACAGATAAACAAAGGACTTGCCCTGCCCCTCCCAGTCACTGGCCTGAGACAGGGATGCAGGCTTTAGAGACAGAAAATATTTTTGTCATTTTTCCCAAGCCGTTCCCTCTGTTACAGGACCTAGGCCCTGAAGTCCCAGAACGTTACCCTCCACCATTTCATTGATCAAGCCAGTCACTAAGGTCAGCCCAGATTCAAGTATCTTTGTTTCTTATTCGCTACATTCTTACATCAGATCTTCTTACCTTTATCTCCAATCTGCCCTTTTAATTTGAACACAGATTCAGTCTGCCTCTTTCCTCCACCCAAAGCTTTCCCTCCCCCACCAGGCACCGCCCTAGGCACGGAGCCACCTTCCAGGCACCCCTGTGCTCAGCCAACTCTCCTATGAGGTCTATACTGGAACTGAGAAGTGGTCCTGGGGCCTGGTGGCCTCTGAGTATGACACCTTGCCTCTGTTTCCTCCCTGTGAACCCTCCCTGTCACTGCGGGGCAGCTGGTCACATCACAGCAGAGCACGTGGAGTGGGAGTCACCTTTGGAAAGACAATATGCTGCTGTGCCTTAAGTTGTATTCTTTCCAAATGGATTCACATCGCTTTGCATACTAATTGCATAAACATATCCTTTACAAATAGTAGCTATACTCTCTGCTATTTTTTTTTCTTTGCGATACACAACCCTTCCAGGCCTATTTTTGATTTTCCTGTTTTTAGGGGAGACATAGAACAATAAATATTTCACTTTCATTTTTCCACATCTATGAGAAAAATGGCGGCGCGAACATGAAGATAAATGGCAGCTGGGAGCGCCGCAGGGAGGCTCTGGGGTGTGGTGGGAAGTGGAGCAGGCGGGCCTCACCTGAGGGCAGTGACCCCGCTCACTGCAGCTGGTCAACACCGCGAGAAAGGCAGTTGGTTATACGGCACCTAATTTACTTTAAAACACTTGAGCACATTATGTGTGATATATATGTTACGTACACATAATTTAATTTTAATCTACTTCCTAAGTGCAGTTAATGTTTGAAGTACTCTTCAAATTAGAAATGCATACTCCAGGTCAGTGCCCGTCTGAGGGATCCTAATCAGAGGTCTGTATGCCAGACAAACAGGTCACATGCTGCTCTCTGCGTCTGCCGTAAATGGTTCATCCACAGTCCCAAGAAGGGTGACCCGTGGTGTCTCTGGTTAACACTTCTGTCCAGGTACACTCAAGCGCAGCAGGTGTGCCCACCTTGTCTTTCAGGTAAGTGCTGCCACTTGGCCTCTGCAACACCAGCATCCCGTCAGCCCCCCGGAGTCAGGCAGCCACCCGCATGGCCAAATCCCTGACAGCCAGACCTGGCCTGCCAGAGACAGCACCCACAGAGCTTCCCACAGGGGCAGGGCTCCCTGGTTCATCTATTTCTCACTGCCTTAGCAAGGGGAGTGTCTCAGGACCTTCTTCTGATGGCTGTGGGGTGAGGATATGCAGGTCACACATGGAAAGTCCAGGAACAAATTCCTGTCTCCCAAAATCCTTGGATTCCCTCCTCTCAGTTAGGCAGGGAAACTCAGGTGTCTCAATTCCACCACGTGTGGGCCACTGTCGAGCTCCAGTTTCAGTCAAGCAAACAAGTAAACTCTCAGAGCCACGTCCAGTGGCACAAGCTGACACATGGATTCCAGAGTCTCAACCAAATGTGCACCGAGGAATTTGGCCCAACCTGCATTGTATTTCTCCCTGCCTGGGCCAGTACTCCTAGAATCCACTCCCACAAATGTTCTCCAGGTTTCTGTGGATATACATTAGCAAAGGCTCATAATCCTTTTGGTGGGTAACTTATTTTTTCCTGAGCCATAAAGTGAACCTGCACCCCCAAGATTTGAGCATCATCATGAGTCTGGCAGCAACATGGTGGTCACGGAGGGTCTTCAGGAGAACAGTCATCTGCTTCCAAGACACCTCAGCCAGGTGAGGTTGTCATAGAGCTTTTGAGCCTAGTCTCCCCCGAGACTGGAGGGCAAGCCACATCTACTGGTGAGAGTTGAATGTTAGTTTCATCTGACAATCTATCCAACCAGATGTTCTCATTCTGTCTCGGGCACATATATTTTCCCCAATCAATGCCCTGGCTTTTACATAGGAAACTTGGAAAGATCGTGAGTTCAACTGCTATAATTGAGCAACCAATGCAATTAAATTTTATGTTTAATCATCAGTAATGTGAGTGCTATGGCAACAAGAAATAAGAGATTCTTTTAGGGCTGGCATGGATGCTCTCCAGCTCTCACACCATGACTTGAGCTGAGAGTTAAAGGACCTGGGCTTGTCGTTTTCTTTCTATACATGCAAACGTGCACTCAAAAGAATCCGTCCCACACCATGGGTCTTACAGCAAGTATTAGTACCAGCATGGATAAGTGAGCAGCCCCTTGAGATCCCAAAGCACATGTTTATGTTGGTGCTTTATTGCCGTGCACCACAGGTACCAGCCTGATTAACTGTGGTGCCCCACATGCCCTGGCTTGCTGGCGCTCCATTTCCCATCGCAGTGAGCTCAGCACCGGCTCAAACCAAAGCGCACCACCAAACCAGTCCCCACATCCCATCTTTGCAAACCCATCTCCTGGGGCCACTCTAGGTCCCCTCAGTCAGGGTTCAATCAGGGGACAGAGAACACACACAGTAAATAGTACAGGGACTTTTTAGTATAAAGAATTAGTCACAGGAGATGGGAGCAATGCAATGGAAAATTGACTGATGAGACTTAAAGAGAATTCTAAAGAATTATGTAACTGCAGATCTAAACAAGCCCTATCTCCAAGGCTGAGATAGAGGATCCAGGGAAAAGCCTCAAGCCTGTCCCCTCAGGGCTGAATTCTAGGCTTTCTTGGAGAGGAACTGGCTGTGGTTCACCAGATGGCAGAGCAATCAATTGCTGTAGTGCTGTGCAGGTGGACTCTGTCTTCTAGAGTGCTGGAGAAAGCTGTCTACAAGAAGGTGCTGTGCCTCAGACTTTTACTCTAAAGCCACAGCTGGGGGAGCTGTTCACAGAGAAGTGCCTCCCTGGTGGGATTCAGCTACAAAGCTGCTCAAGGGAGTTCTGGGGGCAGCTGCTGGCTACTGGGTATTGCCAGCTGCCATATGCCTCCAGAGCCAAGTTCTGGAGAAGCCACAAGTTGCCAAAGCCTGTAAGCACACCAGAATCAGGAAGAGAAACCCCTTCCTCCTCCAGTGTCCCTCCAGCATCCTCTACTGACAAAGCATCACTGCATCCCAGCTGGCAAAGGAGAATATTTACAGGGCTCCTTTGTATTATAGCAGAGTGGGCAATGAAGGGTGTATTTGTAGATGAGATGCAATAAACTGAGAAATGGAACACCCACTTTCATACTTACAAGTGTCCTAGTTTAGACAGTAAACTATAAGTTACCCTGTTCATAAGAGTTCTTAGAAATAATGTCTTATCAGTGCAATGAGTAAATTTTATTCATGCTCTTCCACCCTTGCATGAATGGCATTTTAGAATCTTGCCAGCCCAGTGTCCAGCACCTTGGGACTAATCCCTCTAGACTGCAGCTCTGTTTGGTTTTTTTGTCTCACCATTTATTGGATGGTGATATTACCTAATCCCATCGAAAGGGGAGTTGAATCTGCTGTTAGAACACTGTCTCATTTTTGTCTCAGAATGAGTCTTCCATAAACATTGTTTTTCGTAGCACCTGCAGAGACGAACCAGGACCTCACAGAAGGCACGAACAGGTTGTGTAACTTTTTATGCCCGCTTGCTAATAAATGTTTATATTTTACAGCTTGGTTCTGCTTGCCATAGAGCCCAGTGTCATCAAACCTTCCAGTTTTTAAAGAAACAATGCAAATCTGGATTTTTGTGCAAAATCTCCCAATTTGTAAGTGTTGGCAAATGAATTTGACCCATGTTGCAGGCCAAAAAAGTCGCTATCTGTATAACCTTGGGCAGGCTACTGAACCTCTCTGTGTCTCCATTTCCTGTGTCTGTCAAATGGGAATACTAATAATAGAACTCCATAGAGCTGTTATGAGCGAAAATGAATATATGTTTAACATTGAACAGGGACTGGACACATAATAAGTACTGTGTATATCAACAATTTTAAAAATAGATAAGTACATTTCTGCCAGCTGTAGCTCCAAGGGCTGCCTACTTGTGACTTCTCCCTCCCAGTCTTCCTGTGGCCCATTTGCTCAGTTTTATTAGCCTCACCTGGCTAATCTGCAGAGGGAGCAGAAGTAACACTTGCCATGAAAATACACCTAAGGAAACAGCCTCACCAATGAGCTGTCAAAGTGTCCACAATGGAAAAAAACTTCAGTACTCACGCTTCTCATCATGACCGCCTTCTCTTCCCTTCTGTTGTTCTGCTCTCACTAGGCTAAAAGCTGCCGCCAAACACTCCGAGCTGATTCAGTCCAGTTCTGGGCACAGGGTAGGTGCTTAACAAAATTGTTGACTTATCTGGACACAGTGTACACATATGCTCATGTGAGCTTAGACGCCAGATGCCTCATCTGGAAACCATCTCTCCCTGGTAGAAATGTTGGCCCAACACTTTGGCATTTAAAGCAGCAGAAACAGTCTAGTGATTTCTATTTAAGCCTGGTCCATTCGTTAAAATTGTGAAGCTGCAATCAAGGCTTTTAATCTTTCCTCCAAAGCAGTCGGAGTTGTTACCTTAAGAGTAGAAAGGTCTGAACCTCGAGCACCGGCAGAGGACGGAAACTTCTTCAGCAAGCCCCATTGCTTCCTCCTTTTCTCGTGCCTGATGTCTCTGAGAGCTGCAGAAAGACAGGAAGGAGGAGGAAGAGAGGGAGTAGTTTGTTTGCTACCGCCTGGCACGGTGTCGATGGAGGAAGGGATTGTTATGGGAGGCAGAACGTCTCTGAGAAGGCTTTCAGTACACGGGCAGGAGGGCAGGCGGCAGGACTCGCCGCAATCCCTGCGTAGAAGCCACACGTGGAGCAGCTCCCTGTTGGAGTGGCCTGCTCAAGCCTCCACACCCTCAGGTGAGTTCAGCTGTGATGTGAGAAACGGTGGCCAGAAGACTGGACTAACTGTTACGTCTTCTCCATCTCTGCCTGGGGTCACCCTACCTGTCCTCCCAGTACACCTACCTGGTCACTGAGCATTTCAGGCAGTTTTTCTCAGGCCACTGTCTCACACCATCTCTGTTTGGTAGTAAACAGAGATAAAGTTTTCCCTTCTAATCGTCACACCCAGTAATCTATACTTATAAAACTCATACAATACTCCAGGGCTGTGGCTAGAAAGAGTAAGGGATCCCTACACATGAAGACTTTTCCTAAAACCCTTCCCTCCAGGGCTGACCCCCATCCAGAAAGGACCAGAAAAGCGATCAAGAGACACACCTGGCTCTCAGTTCCAGAGTCCTTGGAGGAAAGTAAAAATTTCCCCCGGAGGAAGGAATCCCTGAAATTCAGTCGGTCCTATGCATTGTTAATAATGCAATTCCGGTGAGACTATTTGATTGTCACCAAACAAAAATTCCCAGGGGAAATCATTCATAATACCGTATTTTAGCACAATTTCAACTTAACGGAACACAGCTTATTGATTAAAAGGCTGGACTTTAAAGTCAGCCTTCCTAGGTTTTCATCCTGACTCTACCACTTTCTAATTATTGGATAAACTTCACCCCTCTATACCTTGGTTACCTTGTCTTTGGAATGAAGGCATTAATAGCACCTCCTCTATAGAGTTCTGGTAACGATTAAGTGAACCAACCTACGTAAGCTTAGGACAGTGCAGGGCACACAGCGAGTGCTGAATAAATGTGGGCTCTCGTTGTTGTCACCACTTCTGCTCCGGCTGCATTTGCAACCCATTTTCTAGCTGGGTGAGATGAACCATGGTTTTGTGCCAGTACAACACTGCACAGCTGTGCAGATGCATTGACTGGAACCGCAAAATATAGAATTTGAAATAACATAGGAAAAATAGCAGGAAGGAAACCATAGCCTAGTTAAAAACCATTGAACTGGGTATAAAAGACTCATGTATGTTTTTACAAAACAAGTATGTGGATGCTGACTAGCTGCTTGGAACACTATGCTGGGAATAAAACAGTGAACAAAATGTAGTGTCTGCTACTCTCAAGGAGCTTGTCATCTTGGGTGGGTGACTTGCGGGTCCATAAGCCATCGCAGCACAGCACAATAGGGTGATGCTACCACGCCATGGAGAGCGGGAGTAAACGTGCCACAGAGTCTACTGGAGGGGCGTTTTGTCCGATCTTTGGGCAGAAGTAGCTTCCTGAAGGAAGTAGCATCTGAGCCAAGAGCTGAGTGCTGCATTAGACTTAGGCACAGGGAGAAAGAGAAAGAAGAGAGAGGGTGGTCTGAGAACTTCACGTAATGGCTGGAGCATCGGAGCCTCCAGGGGACAGTGAGAAGAAACAGACCACCATGCTCCTTCTAGGTCATGTAACGCGTCTGACCCTTATTCGAAGGTAACGGGGAGCTGCTGAAGGTGACATGATGCTAAGTACCACTCTTTATTGCCTGAGGAGAAGGGGCTAGGTTGGAGACAGGCACACTCTTTACGAGGACTTTGCAGGAGCCCAGGTGAGGAGAGACTGGTAGCCCGCTGGCAGTGTCAATGGGGCACAGTGGAAGGATTTGAGTGGATATTTACAAATCACAATCAAAATGACATGGTGATTTAATGGATTTGGGTTGAGGGGAAGGAGAGAAGAAGGAGGTAAGGCAACCCCCAATGTTTCTGGTTTGGACAAATGAGCACACGATTTTCTTAAATAAGAGAAAAGAAAGAATAACAGATTCAAAGGAAAACAATAGGGGATGGGTTTTGAGGATGTCATGCTGAAGGTGCCTGCGGACATCCCAGTAGAGAGGAGCTGCAAGCCAGCGGACATGTGGCTCTGACGGGCAGGAGAGGGTGCGGGCTGAGAAATCACACACACACACAGGCACGCACACACTTGCTGCCACGCTCTGCCTCTGTCCCTGTGACTCTGTGAAATGCTGTTATTAAGGGTCTAGGGGGCAGTCATCTGGGATTTTGATTACAAGGTGAATACTTTTTACTTCCAAAGCCACCTCTTCAAATGACTGACAGTGTCCAAAGGATTAGATCCATCTCTCTCGGGATCCAGTCTCTGACCCCACACCTCACCCAGAGTGCAGTGAATCTATCACCTGCAGTCAGTCACCACTCTGAGCAGAGGCCAGCCTCCCGGGACAGGAGGAGGACACGGCCGTCACTCGGTAGGCAATGGGTGCTGACAGTGCCTTTGTGAGGGGCGGCACGCGCCCCCTCGTCCCGGGCCCCTCTCTGCTGTGTGTCATTGTTCTTGGGGGATGGCTACACAGAAACAGCCCAGCCGCCAGCAGGCTCCTTCCTCCGCCAGAACGCACAGGCAGGGCTGATTACCTCCCTCAGCCGACATCAAAGCGCGTTGAATGTTTGAGGGAATGCTCTCTTTGGTGCTTGAAACTCACTCCCCCCAAACACTCACCAGGGTGTCCAGGGGAAAAATAAGCCCCTTGCCATCCACCAGATGTGTTTATTGCAGGGAAAAAAAATGCCTAAGCAAATCTCCCCAATAGGTCAGAATCTTAACAAGAATAGTAATTCTCTTAACGTTCAGATGCAGCATTAACCACATCCATAAACTAAATCTACAAATAGCAGAAATAATAATAAAAAAGGGTATTTATGGAGGCAATGTATGGGAGGTAATAGTAAAGAGACTCCCTTCCGGTCGTAAGCCCCAAGCTCCGTGGTGCTGAATAGCTGACAGCTTTCCAACCTCATCAATGCCATGCTCCGAAGCCACTGGGAGCAGCACAGCCTCCGGCCCCTCTGTCCCTTGGGTTCCTTACAGAAGGTAAAATGACCAGCATGCATACATAGTAATGGGATGTAAAGTGCAAGAGGTCTTTTGCTTTCATTCTAAAGCAGAGTGTCCCAGTATTTATGGGAAATCCCTATCTTTATGTGTTTTCATTTAATTAATGAACAAAAATATCAGAGCAGCCAAATGGACTGTCCCCATGCTATATGGGCAGCCACCCTCCGAAAGACACTGCAGCGGGAGGCTGGGTTGTGTGGGTGTCATCAAATAGCAGCAACAGTTTCCGAACAAAACCCCAAGAAGACTCTATAGCAGGAAACAATAGGATGCTGGCAGAAGTGGGTGAGAAATAATAACAACGCTTTATGTTCAAATTACACCTTTTTTCTCGACTTCAATGCCCTGCACACAGAAATTCAATCTGCAGCATTCATCGGAGGTCGGCGTCCTCGCCCCATTTCACAGATGGAGAGCGAGGTGCAGAGGGTGAAACGGCAGCCCGCGCTGGCGGCGCACTGTGCATAGAACATTTTTTGTTCCCACCCAGGCTGCTTCCCACCCTTCTGAGTCACCACCTAAGTGGACATATAGGAATTAACATTTATCGGGCGTCGGGCAGATGGGAGGCGGGAGGAGGGGATGGGTATGTACATACATAATGTGTGCGATGCACACCATCTGGGGGATGGACGGGCTTGAATCTCTGACTCCGGGGTGGAAAGGGAGGAAAGGCAACACACATAACTTAAACATTTGTACCCCCATAATATGCCGAAATTTTTATTTAAAAAGATACTACAAAAAACACACAAAAAAACCTCAGACTGAACAGAAACAAAATCAACTCAGCCTTTTCTCCTTCAGAGGGAGTCCCTGCTAATCCCAGCCTCTGGGAGCAGAGGGGTCTTTGGAATGGGACCTCTGAGATGCAGGGCTCCCATCTGTTCCTTGTGGACATTTAATGTCTCAGGATGACTTCTGCACAGCAGAGTGTATCCCAGGCTCCGGCTGGATGTTTCCTCTCTCACATACGTGCAGCGAGCTGTGAGTGATTTGTGTCTCTGGCCATCACTCTCCCACCCCAAAGAGACTGGAATCAGACACAGATCAAATGGTTGCTGTATATTGATGACTTAGAGATGGCGAGGAGTGGTAGAAACACGAGATAGGATCATCATCTTTAATCCTGTCCCAGCGCCAGCACCGTTGGTCATTTGCTTCTCTGGAGCTTTGGTTTCAGAGGGGACAATTCCATTTAAGAAGAATGTGGCACTTTCCCACCAGGCAGATGAAATTGACTTCCTCTGATGGTAGGATGCCTGCACATTTGAAAACAGGAAAGCATTTGCTTTGCTGCAATTCGCTTTTTGGTTAAATAGTATTCAAAGAGGTAGGGGGATAAAACTCATTTTGTCATTTTACAGCCCTGAGGGGAAAAAGAGGGGAGGGTGGTAGCAAAATATGTAAAATAATGGAATTGTAAAATAGAACTCAAATGCTGGTCTCAGCCGAGACCATTTCCTAAGAAACCCTCAAGCAGCCACTTAGTAAACCCGGAGTCTAAAACAGTCTCTGATTTTAACATTATCAATTTGTGTGCAGTGTGATGAGAAACAAACGCCACAGTGCAGCTGTTAGGGCAGTGCTTGCTGTAACACTGGACGTGCTGGAGGGACCATCGCAAGGCTGCGCAGAGTCTCGGACCGCCACCCACCCTGGCACTGGGGGCTTTGATTGTCTGTGTTTTTCCCTTTTTCCCTTTAGTTTTCCAAGCAGAGAGTTCCAAGGTACAGCAGCAAGACAGACAGAAAGCTTGTCTGGTTGTGGTTTGCTTTGGTTTCAGTCCTATTTCCTGTTTGTCTCTCTCCTCCTATTTCCTATTTGTCAACTTTCCTCTTACTCTCTGCAAACTCTGCCTCCCACCACCACCTTTTCATCATTTCTGTCTTCAGATGGCTGCCTTCTTTCTTGATTTACTAATGTAGTATATCCCACTTCTTCTTGAGATTGACACCATGCTGCTTCACAAATGTATCAGTGTGTCCTGGAATGTTACGATGTCACTCCCTAAGCCCCGAAGAACTTTCCCCATCAGAAAAGATGTGTAGACATATAGGGAGAAATGTGTCCCAAGACCACCAGCAACTCAGGACAGGTTTCATTTGTGGTGAAGTCACAAAACAATGACACAATTAATGGCCTTGCCTCCCAAGCTGTTGTAACCTGAAGACCAGGAACCCTGAAAACACCCGCTGAGCACCTTCCCGATCAGCACACACCAGACTCTCAGAACAAGGCATCAAGAACGAACGAGTTAATGAACACATAGGAAGGCCATGTTGTGTTGGGAGTAATTGAGAATGAAAGCTTCTAAAAGGCAAATCTACATCTGCTTAACATTCTTGGTCTTTGTTGAAAGTAAGGCATGATGCTTTCTGCACGAAGATCTTTCATGGAACAGCTATGCCTGCGACGCACATGTGGGTGAACAGGGCTGATGAAAACTGCTCAATGACCCTGTCAAGCTGCTAGAACTGGAGTACTTACACTATGCCTCTGCCTTAGTTTCAGCACCCCAGAAATTACTTCCAGGACAAGGATTTAAGTGCAATTAGTTTACTTGATGTGAGATCCAGAAAGTACCTGTAGGACAGTAAGCAAGACAGAAAAAGGGAAGTATCCAAGAAAGGGTTGTCAAGTGAGTTACCAGTGTGGGTATCTAGGGCTCTATCCTGCTGTGGAAATTCAGGAGCCAGTGTAGATGATGCACTTCTGAGGGGTCCACCGCCCATTATTGGCTGAGAGCCCCAGGAGTCATGGATCCCATGGCCCTTTGGCTTCTTTCCTGGATGAACAAAGTCCACTCTGGAGGCTAAAGAATGCCTTCAGGAGAAGGAGTGTGGGTCCTGGCAGCTGGAATCCAGCGCTCCAATGTGGTGAGGGCAAGAGGATATGGGTAGGGCACTGAGAGTCCTGCCACATGTTCCCGGGACCCCTCAGGGCCTCTAATGTCTATATTACAATAACATATCAAATGACATTTAGACATGTGGTTCTTTGGCTACTGATGGTTCTAAAGGGTGGCCCTGAGTTATGTTGATGGGGTGTACTAGGAACTGAGTAGTCCATGGATGTGAGAGCCTTGCCTGAGAGGAGTTTTGAGCAAAAGTATTCCTATAGTTCCTACAACAAAAAACAAAACCGAAAACAATCCACATGTCAATTGCAGATATATTCCTACACAGGCAGACATGCAGAAGAAGGTGAGGGGCCTTTCCTCACAGTAGTTCTCCTTCTTAACCCACTAGCTGCAGAAACTTCCATCCTCTCCAAGCACCCTGAGCATCCCTGGGTGCTTTTAGAGTTTCGTGAAACTAGTCTTTACCTTGTGGGTGAATATTTTTGTGCATCTCTTTATCTAAAACATACCTTGACCCAGCATTTGGCACGAAGTAAGTGTGCTCAGTAAATGTTTGAAAAATGAATCAATGGATGGCTGATGAGTCTTATTGCCAATAAAAAGCTGGTCTTTGAAAATTTGGCAGTGAGTTCCTGAAGGTTTATAGTATTTTGATATAACCACAGTGACATAGGACAGCAACAACCATTACAGCATTTGCTGTTATATCTATCAGACTTCAGGGTAAGCCAATAAAGCAAGGTAATGTCTACCTTGCTTGCCATTGAATTGCCGGTGCTTGCAACAAAGAT
Organism: Lepilemur ruficaudatus; assembly: GCA_963574885.1. Taxonomy (NCBI): domain Eukaryota; kingdom Metazoa; phylum Chordata; class Mammalia; order Primates; family Lepilemuridae; genus Lepilemur; species Lepilemur ruficaudatus. Next base: position 47,029 of record CAUYRT010056624.1, read on the forward strand.
TTATTGGACAAATGAATGAATAAACAACCAATGTAAAGGCACAGAGCATGGACTTGGGAGCTATGTCGCTCAGGTTCAAATCCCACCTCTGTTCTTGATAAGCTCCATGAACTTAAGCAAGTTATTTAAACTCTCTGTGCCTGTTTCCTTACCTATTTAACATAAGATGAGATAATAGTCTCCATCTTATAGGGCAATTGTGAGGATTGAATGACAGAACAGTGAGAGAATAGTAAGCCTTATATAAAAGTTTACTGTTAATACTTATGAATCTCAGAGTCTCCTCCATGGCAAGAGGATTATTTTTCCAAACAATGGAAATACAGCTCTGTGGGGCAAAAACTGCCTTTTAAGTAAGTTTTAAGTCTCACTTTCATTGTTTGCAGAACTTTGGGATTTTAGAGCATAATACCAGGCAAAATGAGTTTCTAGAACCTCAATAAACCTGAAAAGCTAGACCAGAGATAGGAAATTTGGGCTTCTGTACTGACTCTAGCCAATGCGTACCTTAGCTTGACTTAGTTAAAAGATAAGTGAGAAGCAAAATTACAAAAGCACTTTGAGCATTTTTCTTTAAAAAGGGCAGTATTGTTATGAAAGACCACTGGCATAATTGCGTTATTAAAATACTGCACTATGCAAAAAAATCTTTTTCCCTGACAAATTTAGGCAAAAACAGATGATAGAAAAGCAATCCAGTCAGCTCAGATTAACAGCCTAATAGAAGAAAGAGGGCAAATCTGAAAAAAATGCAATAATTTACTTAAAAGCAATTTTTAAAGCAAAAAAATTTAATAATAACAGTAAATCTGTGATACAGACTTCATTTGCTATTAGGAATGAATTTGGTTGGGTCTTGGAGCCTAGCACCATGAATCAAAACTAATTCGAGCTTGGATGATTTTCTTTTTCATATGGTTTATTTAACTCTTATCAGATGAATATACAGACAAATAAGTAATGACATGTGCACAGTAAATTAGCTAAAGCCATTTTCCTCCTTTAGGTACTTAACATGGGGAAAGTGTTATTCAGGGATGATTTCTTCAGACACTAGCCCCTGTAAGAGACTGTCTTGGACCTGAGTTATTAACATAGTATAAAAGAAGAAATTTGGTCCTGTTACCCACGTGTTCTTCCTGAGCCTTGTTAAACTGGACTCCAATGTGCCCCTGTGTGATGGGCTTGTTGCTAGGTAACAGTCACAGGGACCCCAGCAAGCCTTTCCTCGGGGCTGCGGGTATTTCTGCTAGAGCCCTGGCTTCTGCAATCTGGAAACTGTGTTTCCATTACTCATTGTCTCTGCGCTCTTCCTCCCATTTGTTTTTGTTTACAGATCCCAATTTAACAAATGAGTTCATCCATCTCATGCCATTAAACAGCTGCGTAAAATAGAGACCCCACTTTAATGGTATTGGTTTACTCCAACAGGTAATTTAATAAAGAGCATTTGGCCACTGGTATTTGTCTCCACTATGTACAAAGGGGAACATTAGGAAAAGCGTGCACCATATTAAGATGCTTCACAACAAGAAGATGCTGTTTTAAATACAGGCTTAACTGAGAAAAAAAAATTGCTGTTTCAAAACCACAACTGTCTGGGTACAAGGGGAGATATTTGAAAATGCACTAAATGTTAGATGACATTAAGAAATATTGTTCGTGTTAGATGTGGAAAGTGCGTTGTGATTATGTAAGAGAATGTCCTCATTCTTTGAAGATGGTGCTAAAGGTACAAAGTGCCATAATATCTATAAGTTTCATCAAAATGGTTCAGCTAAAAATGTAGATGAAGCAAACATGACAAAATATTAATATTACTAGATCTGAATGGTGCAATACGTGGGTGTTCATTGTTCTATTCTTTATATTTTTATATGTTTGAAATTTTGCATACGAAAAAGAAGTTCATGATAAAAACAAACAAACCCACAACTACCATCTTTGGAGGAAAATCTTGTAACATGGAAGGCCCATTTATTCTGCTCCTAAAAAGAAAAAGAGGAATTCTAAAAGGGGTGGAGCAGCAGTCCAGGAAGACAGAGATGGGGGAGGCGGGGAGAGAAGAAGCCAGTGAGGCTGAAGGTCGCATGGAGTGAAGCAGCCATTTAAAAACCCCCAGTGTAAGTGACGGAAGAACAATGACTTGTAGTGTTCAATTTGAAATTATTTGTATTTCTGAAATACAAATCCTTTCTCCGTGAAACACAATTGTTCAGTAAGTTTTGCTATACTCAGAATGATTCATGAAAGTGAAAATGAAGCAGGTGTCAACTTCTATGTCATAGAAAGAATCAAAAGGCACAGGATGGTGAGACAATCTGTAGTCTTAACCATTTCCATGGGAGCCAGGCTCAAAGGTGATCACGACAATCAGATCCTTCTGAATTCATGGAAACCTTTGGAAAAGGTTCAAACAGAGAATGGAATTGGACTTGAAGCAATCTCATCTTAATCTCAAGGGCTCAGTTTACATCTGGGCAATATATTTTAATCTTTTTTTGAGTCTAGTAGGATTGAAATAAAATATAATATCCCACTTGTAACAAAGTAGGATATACATTAATTTATCATTTAATTAATCAGATCATAAAATAAGTAGGTACATTGAAAGTCATCCTATGAAAGTCATACTATGAAAGTCATCCAATAAATGTTTATTGAGCATATACTGTGTTCTAGGTGCATTTTAATGAGCTAAGAGTGCCGTAGTAGCAGGGGTTTATGTTTCAGCATGGCATTGTAAAAGAAGGATAGGTTCTAGACATCACGTGAAGGTAGAGCCAATGAAATGTGCTGACAGATTGGAGTGAGGCACAAGAGAAAGAGAGGAGTAAATGATGACAGCACAGGTTTTGGCCTGAGCAGCAGGAAGGACTGAATTATCATTAACTAACATGGGGAAGACTGTGAGAGGAGGAGTTTTGGCAGGAATAGTAGATTAGGGACTGGATTTATGAAGTTTGAGATACTATTTGACATCTAGTGATGTTCCAAAGGCAGATGGATATATGAGCTAGGAGTTTACTGAAGTCTGGGATAGAAACATAAGTTTGGAGTGTGTGTATGCATGTGTGTGTGCGTGTGTGTGTGTGTGTGTGTGCATGCTTATAGTTATTTTAAGGGTACCCAAGATTTCTTTTAATCAAGTATGGTAGAACATGCGGACATGGACACAATTATCATGAAGGAAGAAGTTTATTATACTCATAGTTCCCTAGATACCGGAGGCAGGGCATACCAAACAGGGCTACAGGGGGAAGCACCAAGGTGAGACAGGTGGCAGAGAGAGGGAGACTGTGGGCAAGAGCCATATGAATTTCAGGGGGACACTACCATTCGGACCACAGCACTGTGGTTGAACTGTCCACACTCCTGTCTAAGGCTGGACCCTTCTCTTGGGCCTCTCTTGTCTACTCATGGGGATCTCTCCACATTCTTCCTTCTCCCGTTCATTTGCTCAGTTTTCCTCCCATCTTAAAAATAAACTCTATTGACCCTACTTCAGGTTCTACCGGATTTCTGTGTTTTACAGCAAAACATCTCAAAAGAGTGGTTGATACTCTGTCTCAAATCCTCCTGCCCATATTCTCTCTTATCTGATTCATTTGAGCTTGGATCCCAACACCTCATCAAAATTGCTCTTGCAAAAGTCACCAATGACCCCTATGTTGTTTACTTGACCCGTCAGTAGCACATGGCACAATTTCTCAATCCCTCCTCCTGAAAACAACGCACTTGATTTTGGGGAGTAGCACATTCTCCTGGTTTTCCTTTATATTCTCTGCTTTTTCCCCCATTTTCTCAGTCTTCTTTGTTGGGTCCTTCTCATCTCACTGACCTATGTCTGGAGGTCCTTGATGATCTCATCCAAGCTCATAACTTTAAATGCTATTGTAATAACTGTGGTGTCTTTTATTGTTTATGTGCTGAGGCTTTGACATCTGGGGCCTGGCTGGCCCTGGAGGGGCTGCTCCTCCTAGGGTTAGCCAATCCTAGAGGAGGTAAACAAGTCTCTCAAACGCAAACCAACCAATCCTGAATCCATACCCCAAGCATCTCCCCTACCAGGCTCTCACATTCTGAACCACTATCCACCTGCTCTAATCACCCCAGGCCCAGATACCAGAAAACTAGGGACAGCTCTTACACCCCAGAGCCTGCTGAAATGATTCTAGATAGCCAATCCTAAACCTGCCTACCCTGCCTCTGTCATGACTTTTCAGGGGAACAAGAAGCATCAAAATGTTTACTGTTACCACATTCAGTTCTTTCTCTTCCTATATACATTGTTGACTGCTGTGAAACACAGAAATGAAGTAGAACCTGGAATGGGGTCAATAGATTTTTGAGCATGGACAGTTAAACTATAGTGCTGTGGTCTGAATGGTGGTGTTTCCCCAAAATTCGCATGTTGAATTCTAATCCCCAACGTGACAGTATTAGAGGGTAGGGCCTTTTGGAGGTCATTAGGCCATGAATGGGATTAGGGCCCTTTTATAAAAGAGACTCCAGAGAGCTAGCTGGTCCCCTTCTACCATGTGAGGACACAGGGAGAAGGCACCGTCTATGTGACCTAGAACTCAGCCCTCACCAGGCATAGAACCTACCGATGCCTTGTTCTTAGACTTGCCAGCTTCTAGAACTATAAGAAATACATTTCCATTGTTTATAAGTTACTCTGTCTGTGCTATTTATTACAGAAGTCCAAACAGAGTAAGAAACACAGTAATGGGGAGAGGGCCTGGGTGCAGATGCCGGTCATTGTGAGGACGTGGTGGGGGAGCAGTGGAGGTGTCCCCACAGCTCCTGTTTTCTCAGTGCAGTGGTGTCGGGCTGGAAGCCTGGTCTGTTATCTGAGGCTGACTTTGATGGTCTTAACTGGATAGGAGGCAACAATCTGATTCATGTGAAGTGGAAGAGACTCCTCCATCTCCTTTTTTATTTTGGCATGGTATTGTAAAAGAAGGAAGTAGGACGAAAGTAATGTTCACTCACAACTACAGTCATATAAACCGGAGGAGTATGATCCTGATTAAACTGCTCACACCACCAAGGGAACAAACGTACGTGGGAAGAGAAAGAACTGAATGTGATAACAGTAAATATTTTGATGCTTCTTCTAAAAAGCAAAAAGTTAGTTACTTCCCAGAGTATCCTAAAGGTAAAATAGGGAAAAAAAATCTCACACACACAAAATGTGGATTCAGCATTTGGCTGCATCAGGAAAGGCTTGATAGCCTCCGAGGGAGTCCTAAGCAAATGGTTTAGGAGGAAGACCCGCCTGCACACGCGCACACACGCACACACACCCCCCTCTATACTTAACACTCTTAACCTCTCAAATCCCTGACAGATCACAGCCTTGGGAGTTATGTTCCTGGGACTGGGACACCTTCACTCAAGCAGCTTATTCTTTTGACCTTGCAGTTTTTATGTGCCAGTCGCAATGACATGTCCCCTGCTCTCTTTTTATAAAGGCAATTTACTCATCAGCTGTCAAACAGTGCCCTAAAGACACTTTTTTTTTTTCACGTTTGTTAACAATCCTCCACCTGGGTGGGGTAGCTTCATGGCAGTGATGGGATTCTGAGACTGACGAGGAATCTCGAAGTGCTCCCACTGCACGTACAGGCCACCTCTGACATTCGGTCGGGCTGGCCCCAGAGCTGTCTGTACAGTGCTATCACAGGCTTGTCCTCCCCACAGAACTGTCCCCACTGCCCCTGCACATGCAGCCGACAGCGTGCCCTGGGCGCCTGGTCCACAACATGGTCAGGGCCAGCAGAGGCTCCGGCCACTTTCCCGGGGCTGGGCCTGCTCAGCTGCTCGCCCAGCCAAGGGGCCACGGGCAGTACCAGGAGCACAGCTTTCCTGCCTCCTCTAACACCTTCCCCCTGCCACTTCCAAGAACCCACATGCTGTCCAGATGCCCTGGGAACATTTGTTCACTTCCCTTGGGTGAACGTTTGGTGTCCAGATTCTAGTTGACTCACTCTGGGCCTTAAAAACCATTTCACCTTTCGTTAACCCATTTGCTGCCCAGGAGGGAACCATTTTCAAGCCAAAATGTCTCACCTGGGTCATGCCTGTCTTGTGCAGAGACAAATCACAGTTCACTCTGTCACCAGAAAAGATCAGTCAGACAGAAGGTTTTTATTTGTATGTAAGGCCCCCGTGTTATCTTTTATGCTAGTCACACTCCCTCTCCCAGCCTTTCTTCTCCATCATGAAAATGTATCACAGTTAAGGAAAAAAGCTCCCGCATCTCGGGGCCTCTGAGGTCCTAACTGATTTAAAGCACCGGCAGACTCTCCCGTTTGCCCTTTCTTCCCGTGGAAACAGAATTCACGCTGCACGGCCCGCGCACAGGGGCGGGAGGGACTGGTGTTTACCGTAGGGATGGCCAGAGCTGCTTTCCAATTCTCCTTTTCCTGGGGATGGGTTACCGATTCATCTTTATTCAGGCTCAGAAACTCTTGATTTATGTCACTAATAAGTATGTGCTTTGTGTTGCCACCAGTGTGAACTGCTCAGAATACATGATGTGCTGGTTGTAAATTGATAACCATATATTGTAGATCCTGGGAAGCTCAGACGAAGGGGACAGCCGTGAGCATCATTATTATACGGCCTGGCCCCCACGTGCACATCCCAGCCTGGGTGGTCAGGGCATCTTAGCACAACCCAAACTACCCAGAACAGCATATGTTTCCCGGTTTCACTAAGAACACACAGATTCTCTTTCAGCTTGGTCATGAGTCTTGCTTGTGAATCAAACTGTGCACTAAGAACCTTGATCTCCCAAGTGAAAAATTGCTCCATTAGCTGCCTGCCTTATAAGGACATGAAGGTCCCATGGCACTAAGAGGCAAACTTCAAACACAACGTGAGTAAACTCCGTGCAGGAGGGTACCATGCCTCTTCCCAGCATCTTCACAGAGAAACGGATCATTCCCGCATGAGAAGAAAGAAGGGTATCGGGAAGTCCAGCAAAACGCAACCACATAGACATTGTTCTCCTCACCCGATCTCCTTCCTACCTCACTTGCTTTCACCAATCAAGATCTCCAAGAGATATGTCGAGTTCAAGCTTCAGTTTTGTAAATTGCTTAATTGGGCTGCTTTTCAGAAAGCATCTGTGATAGTCCTTGAAACTGATCCCAGTGAATGGATCATACTAATGAGCCTGCGATGCCTTTGCATATCTTGGGATGTTTGGGCCCCTGGAACCGCTTTTGAATCCCGGTGATAAGGTAATTGAGCTTTGCACAATTAATAGTATGAGATGGGTGCTTGCAGCCTCTGATGAAGGACACAGCAGGAAGGAAGATCCTTGGAGTGATTATACCCTAAAAATTTGCATGATTGTTGGAGTCCTCTGGGAGCAATTTTTAAAGTCTGTATCCATGATTGTTTTCTCCAGAAAACATGGGACATTGAAAACCTGGTTGTCTTTTACATTGTACACCATATAGAGACGATCACACTTTCTCCAGAATTCTGAATCATGACATTAAATAGGACAAGAAAATAAAAGCGTGGCACTCCATCAGGACTGTCAGCTGAGATAGAAAACCTGATTAGCAGCAAATTTGGCACCTGAGACTTCTGGAAATGGAATGAATTGCCAAAGGCGTGTCTCACTGAGAGAACATTGCCTTTTTGTTCAGTTTTAGCAAAAAGTATGTGTTACTCACTATGGTGCATTAATTGTTTTCTTGGGAACCCATAGTCTAAATATAATTTTTAACACATGCATTTGTAAGAGGCGTTTTATGTGGCTGTATCTATACATAATAGGTGACTATTTTATTAAATGCTTTAACTTTTAAAGAAATTGTGCCATATTTACAAATTATCTAAACTAGCAAAAACCTTATAGGGCATGTTTAGGTTAATTACTGCCAGAATGATTCAGAAAGTCTTGACATGTTTTCAATTTTGGTAAGAAAACCTCATCATTGCTAAGAGTTTTATGCCAATAACTAATTCCTATAGATGAAAATGTATTGCTGCATGAAACTCAGCTGTCAAGATAGAAGGTTTGGGTCTATCCTGACACAGCTTAGAACAGTAGGCATTTGAAATGAAAAGTTCTGGAAGAAACAGAATAGGTCAGCAAGGCCATTCCCCTGCCTGTTTACCACCACAGCCACGCATCTCAAACATTTATTTTTCATTTTCTTAGGAAGCCAAGGTGATGACCACATCTGGAAAAGCATAAGGATGGGGTCAAGTACAATTAAAACTTTAGCATTGAACATATTTGACACAGCATTTTTTGTCACAGTTTTTTCAAATGGATACAATTTTCAACCTGCACCCCCAGAGCCTGGAGGTCTGCTACAGACATGACAGGGACCATAATAGGGAACAACTGGGGACAAACAGATGGCCATCAGGCTTTCTGCTCCCAACTCTAAAAGGAGCAGCTCCATGTTTCTCTCCCTCACAACATCAGGGTTTAAGAAAAAAGTGTCCTGTTACTTAAAGGAGTTTGAGGACAACAGGGTTATTTTAATCTATTTAGTACTAATAAGATATTAAAGGATATTATAGAAAAAATTTAAAACATGGAAACCTGCTCATGACATATTGTTAAATTTTCAAATGGTAACAAAGAAGTGTGAACATTGTAAGCCCTTTTTGTAAATACATTTTTATCTATACACAAAAGGAAAAAGATGTATAAATAAAAAACATAATAGTATTGACAGCTGAATATTAAGGAATACAGAATTTTTATTTTATTATTTTTGCTCTCTGTATTTCTTCTTGTTTGTATTACAATAATTCTAGATCCACAGGAAGTTGTGAAAGTAGTGCAGAGAGGTCCCGTGTCCCCTTCACCCAGTCCCTCCGATGGTAACGTCAATAGTAACGTAATCACAGGACAACATACATCCAAACCAGAACACTGGCATTGTTACAACCCACAGACCTCGTGTAGATTTCTCCAGTTTTACATGCACTTCTTTGTGTATGCGCACACATGCATAGCGCTAGGCAATGTTATCACATGTAGATGCGTGAAACCGCTATCACAATTCCACCACCACAGAGATACGCCCATATTAGTACCTTTAAGTTGTTCCTTTGAATTGCTGAGTATTGTTCCAGGGTACGGCTGTCCCACAGTTTGTTTGGACATGCATCCCCGGTAGGACATTTGGATTATTTCCAAATTTTGACTATTACAAGTAGAGTTGCTATGAACTTTCATGAGCATATTTTTATGTGGACATAAGTGTTCATTTGTCTGGGATAAAAGCCCAGGAATGTGATTGCTGGCTCATATGGTAAGTGTGTTTAGTTTTTTAAGAATTTGCCAAACTGTTTTCCAGAGTGGCTGTGCCATTTCACATCACCGCCAGCAGTGAGCGAGAGATTCGTTTGCGCTGCATCCTCATCAGCATCTGAGATTGTCACTATTTTCTTTTTAGCTGTTCTAGCAGGTAGTGTATATAGTGATATCTCATCCTGGTTTTAATTTGCATTTCCCTAATAGTTAATGATGCCGAACATAATTCCTTGTGCTTATCTGCTGTCTGGTTATTGTCTCTGGTGAAGTATCTGTCATATCTTTTGCTCATTTTCTAACTGAACTATTTAATTTTTACTGTTAAGTTTTGGAAGTTCTTATATTAAATATAGTCTGTGTATATGTCTTTGTCAGATAGTAGTTTCCAAATGTTTTCTCCTGGTCTGTAGTTTGTTCTTTTATCCCCTTAACAAGATTTTTCATTGAGCAGGTCTTTATTTTGATGAAATCCAACTGACTCAGATTTTTTTAAATGGATCTCACTTGGTAACATATCTAAGAACTCTTTACTAAGTCCTGGATCCCAGAGATTTTCTATGGTATCTAAAAGTTTCATAGTTTTACATTTTACACTTTATGATCCATTTTTTGAGTTAAATTTTATATAAGGTTGGGTAAGATTTTTTTTTCCCCCTGTGGATGTCCAACTGCTCCAGCACCATTTGTTGAAAAAAAGTGTTTCTTCCACTGAATTGCTTTTGCACCTTTGTCAAAATCAATTACCTGAGTAGGAAGTGATGTTGCATACCTGTAATCCCAGCTACTCCAGAGGCTAAAGCAGGAGAATCACTTGCTTGAGCCCAGGAGTTTGATTCTTCAGCATGCTATGATCATGCCTGTGAATAGCTGATGAACTCCAGGCTGGGCAACATAGCAAGACCCCATCTCTTAAAAAAAACATCAATTGGTTGTACTTGTGAGTTTATCTCTGGGTTCTACATATCCATTCCTTCACCAGTACCACACTGTATTGATTACCGTGACTAACAGTAAGTTTTATAATCAGGTAGGATGATTCTTACCACTTGTTCTTCTTTTTTGAAATTGTTTTTGCAATTCTAATTCCATTGTCTTTCCATATATACTTTGGAATAAGTTGATCTATATCTCTAAAAACTGTTGCTGGAATTTTTATATGAATTGCTTTAACCTATAGATTAATTTGGGGAGGAATGTTATCTTTGTTATATTGTGTATTCCAATTCATAAACATGGTACGTATCTTCATTTATTTAGATCTTTGATTTCTTTTATCAGTATTTTGTATTTTTAAGCATAGAAGTTCTGAACATGTTTTCTTAGATTCGTATCTAAACCTTCCTGCCTGTCTGCCTGCCTACCTGCCTTCCTTTCTTCTTTCTTTCCTTCCTTTGTTTCTTTCTTTTAGCTACTATAAATGGTATGTTTTTCATTTTGGTGTCCACATGTTCATTGCTTGTATATAAAAATGCAATTGACTTTTGTGTTTTGATCCTGTCCTCTATAACCTTACTAAACTCATTTTATTATCAGGTTTTTATTTTGTTTTAAATTCTTTGGAATTTTCTATGTAGACTATCCTGTTATCTGCAAATAGGGAAAATTTTGTTTTTTCTGTTTTAATCTTTGTGTCTTTTATTTCATTTTCCTGCCATATCGTGCTAGGTAGGGCTTCTAGTTTTATGTTGAACAAGAGTGGTGAGAGCAGACATTCTTATCTTGTTCCCAATTTTAGCAAGAAAGCATTCAGTCTTTTGCCATTACATGCTATGCTGTTCTAGGTCTTTTGTTGATGATCTTTATCACGTTGAGGAAGTTCTCATGCATTCCTAGTTGCTGAGAGCTTTTATCGTAAGTGGGTGTTGAAGTTTGTCAGATTCTTTTTTTGTCTCAAAAGATATCGTATAATCTTTATTATTTGGTCTGTTAATATGTTGGGTTATACAGATTGATTTCCACTTGGTCACAATTCTTTTTACATATTGTTAGGTTCTACTTGCTAATATATTGTTGAGGGTTTCTTATCTAGAGTCAAGCAAGGTATTGGTCTGTAGTTTTCTTTTTTTTATATATTGTTTTTATCAGGTTTGGGTATCAGAGTGCTACTGACCTCATAAGTTGGAATGTGTTCTATTCTATTTTCTGGAAAAGACTGTGTAGAATTGGTTCTGATTCTTCTTTAATTATTATATTTGGTAAAATTGTCCAATGAAGCCATCTTTTTCTTGAGAGATTTTCAATTGTAAATTGAACTTCTTTAATAGTTATAAGGATACTCAAATTGCCTACTTCATATTGGGTGAATTTGGGTAGCTTGTGCTTTTGAAGGAATTGGTCCATTTTATCTCAGTTGCTGGATATATGATGGCTGTCCAGAAAGTATCCAGCCATTGTTAATATAACGAGAACATATTACATGGCTGGATATTTTCTGGATGGCCTTCGTATATGTATAGAGTGTTTGTAGTTTTCCCTTAATATTCTTTTAATGTATGTAAAGTGCGTACTAAAATTACCCATTTTATTTAGTTTTGGTCTTCTTTCTTTTTTAAACTTATTTTTAATTGACAAATCATAATTGTATATATTTATCATGTATGACATGATGTTTTGAAATAAGTGTACATTATAGAATAGCTAAACCAAGCTAAGTTACATATGTATCACTCACATACTTATTTTTTGTAGTGACAACACTTAAAATCTACTCTCTTCACAATTTTGAAGAATACGAATTGTTATTAACTATAGTCACCATGTTGTACAATCAATAACTTGAATCTATTCCTCCTAACTGAAATTTTGTATCCTGTGATCAACATCTCTCCAACTTCCCTCCCACCACCTCCAGCTCCTGCTAACCACCAATCTACCCTCTGCTTCTATGAGTTCAAACTTTTTTAGATTTAACATACAAGTGAGATCTTGCAGTATTTGTCTTGCTGTGCCCAGCTCATTTAACTTAGCATAATGTCCTCCAGGTTCATCCATGTTGTCTGAAATGACAGGATTTCCTTCTTTTTTAAGGCTGAATGGTATTCCATGTGTATTTTATAGCACATTTTCTGTATCCATTTATTGATGGATGCTTAGGTTGATTCCATATCTTGGCTCTTGAATAATGCTGCTAGGAATGCAGAAAAGCAGCTATCTCTTCAACATACTGATTTCATATCCTTGGATATATACCCAGTAGTGGGATTTCTGGGTCCTATAGTAATTCTATTTTTAATTTTTTGAGGAATCTCCACAGTGTTTTCCATAATGGCTATACGAATTTACATTCCCCCCAACAGTAGGCACGGGTTCCATTTTCTCCACATTCTGGACAACACTTGTTATCTTTTATCTTTTTTATAATAGTCATTTTAATATGTGTGAGGTGATATCCCATTATGGTTTTGATTTGCATTTCCCTGATGATTAGTGATGTTGAGCATTTTTTCGTATACCAGTTGACCATCTGTATGTCTTATTTTGAGAAATGTCATTCAGGTCTTTTGTCCATTTTTTAATCAGGTTACTTGTTTTCTTGCACTTGAGATGTTTGAATTCCTTATAAACTTTGGATATTAACCTCTGATCAGGTGTATGGTTTGCAAATATTTTCTCCTGTTCTGTAGGTTGTCTCTTTACTTTGATGGTTGTTTCCTTTGCTGTGCGGCAGCTTTTTAGTTTGATGTAATCCCATTTGTCTATTTTGGCTTTTATTGTCATCTTTTCTCTTCATCAATGTAGCTAGAGGTTTGTCAATTTCATTGATCTTTTCAAAGAACCACTTTTTCGTTTCACTGATCTTCCCTATTGCTTTTCTGTTTTCAAATTCAGTGATTTCTGTTCTTACATTTATTATTTCCTTCCTTCTGCTTGTTTTGAGTTTATGTGGTTCTTCTTTTTCTATTAAGGTAGAAATTTAAATTATTAACTTAAAGTATTTCCTTCTTTCTAATGTAAATATTTAGTGCTATAAATATTCCTTTTGGCATTGTTTTGGCTGCAATCCACTGCTTTTAATAGGTTGCTTTTCCATTTTCATTTCACTCAAAGTATTTTTTAAACTTTTCCTTGAGGCTTCTTCTTTGATATATAGGTTATTGAGAATTATGTTGATTAACTTCCAAATATTTAGAAATTTTCCTGTTATCTTTCTGTTGCTGATTTCTACTTTGATTCATTTGTGTTCAGAGAACACATTTCTGTATGATTTCAATTCTTTTAAATTTGAGATTTATTTCATGGCCCAGGATATCCTCTATCTAGCTGAGTGTTTCTTGGTTGTAAAGAATGTGTATTCTATTGTTGGTGGAGTGCTCTATGAATGTCAATTAGATCCTGTTGGGTGATGATCTGGTTAAATTCTTCTGTATCCTAGCTAATTTTCTATCAATTGTGGATAGAAGGGTGATTAAGTCTCCAACTATAACTGTGTATTTGTCTATTTATGTCACTTCTAACAATTTTTGCTTTATGTATTTTGAAGATCTGTTGTTTGATGCATGGACACTTAGCATTACCATACGTTCTTGGTTGATTAGTTCTTTTATTAGTATGTAATAACCCTCTTTGTTCCTTGTAATTTTCTCTGCTCTAATGTCTATTTTATCTGATGTTAATATAGTCATTCCTGGTTTATTTTAATTCATACTACATTATATGTCATTTTCCATATTTTTCTTTCAAGCTTCCTACACTTAAATATATTATATTTGATGTGAGTGTCTTTTAGACAGCATATATTTGGGCCAATTTTAAAAATTCAGTCATCTAATTTCCGTCTTTTAAGTGGTATATTTAGACCAATTAAATTTACATTTAATGTAATTATTAATATGTTAAAGCTTAATTCTGCCATTTTATTGTTTATCTTATATTTGTCCTCATTTTCTTTTTCTTTTCTTTGTTTTACTTTATTTTTTCTGTCTTTCTGCAGGTTAGTTGAACATCTTTAGAATTCCATTCTGGTAAAGTTTTTGAGTATATCTTTTAGCATAGATATTTGAGTGGTTGCTCTCAGTATTACACTGTACTTATAACTCTGTGATATGTAACTTATCACTCTCCACTGGTATCAACATTTTATAAGTTCAAGTAAAGTGTAGAAACCTTGTCTCCATTTAGGTCCGTTTGCTCTCCCCTCCTTTATAAAATAACTAATTTAAACATTTCCTGTACATATTAATATATCAAGAACCACATCAGATAATGTCATAACTTTTGTTTAAATCATCTAACATAATTTACAAAACTCAAGATGAGGATAGTCTATTATATTTATCCTTGTTTTTACTTTTCCTATTGTTCTTTCTTCATTCCTAATATTCCACATTTCCTTATTTTATCATTTCCTTTTTGTTTGAAGATTTTTTTTCTTTTTCTTTAGTTTTCAGCAGTTTGATTATGATGTGCTTGAATTTCTTTGGATTTATCTTGATTTAGGGTTTTCTCTGTTTCTTAGATTTGTAGGCTTATGTCCTTTGCCAAGTTTCGGAAGTTTCAATCCCTTATTTCTTCAAATGACTTTTCTTTCTCCCCTCCTTCTGGAACTCCAGCGATATAAATGTTAGATCTTTGGTTATTGTCCCATACTCCTCTAAGCCTCTGTTCACTTCTTTTCAGTCTATTTTCTCTTTGTTGTCCAAATTGGATAATTTATAACATTCTATCTTCAAGTTCAACAATTCTTTCTTCTGTCTAGTGTTGAGCCCATTCAGTGAGTTTTACTTTGATTATTATATTTTTCAGTTTTAAAATTCCCATTTGGTTTTTTATATCTCCTATTTCTTTGCCAAGACTTTTTATTTACTCACTTGTTTCAACAGTGCTCATAATTGCTCACTGAAGCATTTCTAGGATGGTTGCTTTAAAATCCTTGTTGATAATCCTAACATCTGTGTCATCTTTATATTGGCATCTGTTGATTGCCATTTCTCATTCAAGTTGACATTTTCCTGGTTCTTGGTATGATGAGTCATTTTCTGTTGTATCCTAGGCATTTGGGGTATTATACTGTGATTTAATCTTTTTGTTTTGTTTCATTTTGTTTTTTCAAAAATTCACCCTATTTAGGTATATCCTACAGGTCTAGGTGGGGGTGGATGTTCGGCTCCCCACTAGGGGACACCAGGGGAGAGGGAGAAGTGGAGTGCTAACCGGCACCACTGTGCACTGCCTCATTCCCTCTCATTGCCACTGGCACAGGGGAAGCTCAGCTCTCTGCTCCATCCCACTGACACCGTAGAATGTCAACCTCCCTGCCTTGCTGCTGCCAGGAAGGGCTGGAATTCCAGCTTCCCACTTGGCCCTACTGACCACATGGGGTGGGCGAGTGCAGATTTTCCTTAGGTGTTTGGCCGGAATAGGACAAGTATTATCAAGAATGTTTTCTATTCTGTTAAGTTGCCCTTTTCCCAGTCCCTTGGTTAGAGAGGAGGCTTTTCTGAGTTTTTTTTGTGCCTATTGGCAATTCTCAGTTACAGATTCCTCTAACGTCCCTTCTGGACATATGGCAGGCAAAAAGAAAACCCAGGGGACTCACGCAGTCTTGTTGCTCAAGTGTCAAGTTCCTTAGCCATTCTGCCTTCTTCCTTTACCTTTCAGAGTCTTCCTACGTTTGTTGTGTTATGTCGAGGGTTTTTAAGTTATAGCAATGAGGATGGCAGAATGAGAGAGCAACGGGGCTATCCTAACCTTACAACTGAAAGTTCTCAGTATTTTTTTTTCTAAAATAAATTTTAAATATATATATATTTATATATATATATATACACATACACACACACAGATGGTCCCTGACTGATGATGGTTTGACTTATGATTTTTCAACTTTATGATGGTGTGAAAGCAAAAGGCATTCTGTATGCTCCTAGACTTACAATAGAGCTACATCCTGATAAACCCATCATAAGTTAAAAATATCCTAAGTTGAAAATATCATAAATTGCACTTTCTACTTACTATATTTTCAACTTATGATGGATTTATAGGACATAACCCCATATAGATGTCCAGGAGCATCTGTATGTGTGTGTATGTGTGTATATAAAAAACTTAGGACTTACATTGACTTGCAAATCAAAATAATTTGAATTTTGCAGAATTCATTTTTTGAAAATTTTATTCATTATCCAAACATTTTTTAATTTTTTTACTTGACAATTTAAAATTATATATATTTACGGTGCACACCATGATGTTTTAACATTAGTATTCATTGTGGAATAGCTAAATCTGCTTAGTTAAGATACGTATCACCTCACATACTTATCTTTTTTGTGATAAGAATGCTTAAAATCTACTCTGTGAACAGTTTTCGAGTATACAATGTACTGTTATTGACCGTAGCCATCATGATGTACAATGGATCTCTTGCACTATTCCTCCTCCCTAACTGAAATTTTGATCCCTTTGACCAGCATCTCCCCTGTCCACTCCCTCCCCACCCAGCCCCTGATAACTACCATTTTATCCTCTGCTTCTATGAGTTGTACTTTTTTTTAGATTTCACGTGTAAGTAGCATCATGCACTATTTATTTTTCTGTACCTGGCTTATTTCTCTAATATAATGTCCCCAAAATATTCTTGATGCCTACTTTGCACCCAGCGCTGTAGTGAGTGCTGGGGCTACCGCGGCACACGTTCCTCAGAGAAGGCCCTGGAGCCTGCGTTCAAGCCCTTCGTATGCGGTAAGAAGACAGATGACAGAGCGCGTGCGGTGCTGTGACAAGGCAAACTGGCGGTTCTGCAGAACACAGGGAGGAGAGCGCTGTGTTCTAGACTGAGTGGTCAGGGAAGGCCTCGCTGACTTCTGCAGAGGCGACTGTTAGCCAAAGCCTAGCAGATGACAAGAAGTTGGTCTTGCAGTGAGAATTCCAAGGAAAGGGAACCGTCAAGGTTCTGGATCCCAAAGATCAGAAAGAGGCCAGGAAGACGGGAGTGGGGACGAGCCTGGAAGGCTTTCCAGGCCACAGGAAGGGAACCCAAACTCTCACAGCAACACTCCAACCAGATGAAGCTCAATGTCAGAATGGAACTGTGTGTTACTTCAAAATTGGCAGTGCATGAATTTAAAATGGCCCTGTTCCTTTTTGCTGCCACTGGTAAGGCACTTAAACCTAGAAAGCGGGCAGGAAAAGGCAAGAAGAAGGAAAGAAAGGAGAATAACAAATAAAGAAAAGGAAGAGGACAAAAGGTGGCCAGAGAGAGAATGGGAAGTAATAAAGAAATGGAAGTTTCCAAGTGCCAGGGCCACTCAGCTTAGCCACGATTTCCGTGCCCCGGGCAATCGTACACTCCACTTCCCTGAGCAAAGTGCTGGCTGCCGCCTTGGAGCAGCTACTGAAATGAGGGTCACCCAGGGGCTACAGAGGGGATGGGAGGAAACCTCAAATAGGCTCCACTGCTTCCTGGCCTCAACTTGATTAAGACCAAGAACAAAGGACTTCCTGTTAAGGGGTGGTGTCAGTATTAAAGCCAAAGATAACTCTCCCTGCAAAAATGACAGCTCAGAAACTGGCCTGACGCTCCATCCAGGGCGTAGTCAAGCGGTGAAATGGGGAAGGAACTTTCTCCGGATCAGAAGATCCAAGTTCAACTCCTACTCTGCCCCAGTGGGTGATCTTGTGTAAGTTACTTAACTTCTTTGAGTCTGTATCTTCCCATCTTTAAAATGGAAACAATAATACCTGTTTACAGGGTTCCTGCAAACTCAATCTGGGCAACATTTCTGGGGCTGAATTTATTTATTGGTAAAATGGAGTTAATAATGCCCACCCTTCCTGCCTCAGCAGCTTATTGTGAACATGAAACACTTTGGACTGTAGAACTCTTGGCAAATAAGAAGTGGCACTGTGATCATCACTACCCACACCAGCTCAACAGTCAGGGGAGTCACATCCTGAAATGATCATCGTCCAGAGTAGGTTCTCCAAAGTCTTCCTGCAGGGCACCAAGGGGTAAATGTTTTAGGCTTCATGAGCCATACGAACTGTCACATTACTCAGCTCTGCCATTGTAGCAGGACAGCAGCCATAGGTGATACAGAAATAAACGAGCATAGCTGTATTCCAGTAGGACTTAACTTATGCACACTGGAATTTGAATTTCATATAATTTTCACATCACAAAATGTTATTTTTTCAGTTTATTTTTTTTTCGAGCATTTAAAACTGCAAAAAAAAATAAAACATTTTTAATTGGTCTCTTGTTTCACAGGAAGTACAGTTTTAGAACTTGTCCAATAGGGTCACCTTAGGTGAGAGGGTATGTGGGCAACATTGATTCAACATTTGAAGGTATCGACTGACTAAACAGCATGCCTAGGTCCAAGCATAATGGATGAGGGAAGAGAGTTCACTGAAAATCCTATCTGTCTTTTAGGGAATCCTATAACTGCTTTTAGGGAAAAACATCTTTGGGCAGGAACCTCAAGTAAGTCACTAGGAACATACTACTCTGCATTGTTAAAATATATTCCTATCAAATTGGTTGATAGCCACCTGGATTATTTTGGTTAAAAAACACTAGCCACTGACCAGAATCTCTTTTATGCCCGCACCTTTGAAAACTGTTCTGTTGGTTTGTAGCCACTGCTGAACTTACTCTGCTACAGTTCTCAACAAGATACTTGGGTTTGGAGGCTCTTTAATGCCTTTGGTAGGGGAAAAAATAGCATCTTGGTATAAAACAAAATATATGACAGATACAAAAAATACATATTTGCAGTTATAGCTCCCCAGATTTCAATTGTTTTAGCTTATGTTTTTTATTATTTATTTAGTTTTATTTCAAGAAATAGTTGTGATATAGACCAGCTGTTTGCAACCTTTTTGGCACCAAGGGCAGGTTTCATGGAAGACAATGTTTCCATGGATGGGGGAGGGGTAGGGTTTCAGGATGATTCAAGCCTATTACATTTATTGTGTGTTTATTGCTATTATTATTATATTGTAATATATAATGAAATAATTATACAACTCACTGTAATGCAGGATCTAATGCCCCCGCTGATCTGACAGGTGGTGGAGCTCAGGCGGTGATGCAGTGATGGGGGAGCGTCTGGAAATACAGATGAAGCTTTGCTCTCCCACCGTTCACCTCCTGCTGTGTGGCGGTTCCTAACAGGCCAGAGACTGGTACCTGTCCATGGTCTGGGGGTTGGGGACCTTAGATATGGACCACAGCTATTAGTAAATTACCTGAAGTCCCTCGGTCCCTACTCAGGACCTGTTTTTCTTGGTGGCCTGTGGGGCAATCTGTACATTTACACTTTTATATGAGCTGAAGGCTACAAAGCTTGCCAAGGTCCTCAGTGACCTCCATGCTAATGAGTCCATGGATGTTTTGTTTCAATACACTTGGCTTGTCACGTGCATTTTCCAGTCTCGACCATCCCCTCCTTTCTTTGGCCCTCACAACACCGCACTCTACGCACTCACCTTCCTTCCCCCAGCTGCTAGTCTCGCTCTGTTTTCTCTCCCTGGGCAGCCTCACCCACACCCTTGGCTTCAGCAGCAACTTGCACCAGTGACTCTCACTTGTGTATCCCAGACTAGACCTCTTCTCTTGCCCCAGACCGAGGCATCTGATCTTCTATTACTGTCTCTCTTTGGATGTCTCAAAATCACCTGAAATTCAGTGTGTCCAAAACAATTGCCCTAAAATCTATCTTCTCACAGTTGCCTCTCCCAGTGCATAACAGGACCATTCATCCACTTGTGCAGGCCAGACACTTATGAGTCATCTTTGACATCTCCTTTGCTCTTGTTCCCCCATATCTAATCTATTACCAAGTACTATCAACTTTGCATTTGAAATACTACTCAAATCCAGCCTCTCTTCTCCATTTCCACTGCTGTCAGCCCAGGCCAAACCACCTGGAACCTTCCAGTGGGCCTCAAACTGGCCTCTCACCCTCATACTTGCTCTTCCCTAATCCATTCCCCACGTAGCAGTAAGAGTGACCTTTAAAAAAATGCTAACCTGATCCTATCCACCTCCTACCCCCAAACAGAACCCTTCCATGGTTTCTCGTTGTCTTTCATGTGGTCTCAGAGTCCTGGTGATCTGGCCCTGCCTATCTTCAGGCTCTTCTCAGCTGCCATTAATCTCACCCCTCTCACCTCAGTCCTTCACACAGGCTGGGCCCTCTGCCTGGGACACTCTTCCCCACTCTCTTCGTTCCCTGTTTAATTTCTTTCCATTTCTTGTGGTCTTACTTCAAATAGCACCTTCATGGGAGATCTACCTGGATTTCCCAGCCTGGGTCTCACACAGCTCTCTGTATCTATTTTCTCAGTAGTTATAATGTTTATTTTTATGTGTGTAATGATTTGGTTCCTTTCTATTCCTTCACTAGACCGGAAGCTCCATGGGAGCAGAGAAGTGGTCACTTTGCTCACCTCTGAACCCAAAGAGCCCAGCACAGGGCCCGGCATGTGGGGGGCACTTGTGAACACCTGATAGGGAGAAGGAGGAAGCAAAGGAAGAAAAGAGAGTGGAAACGTGGTGGGCGAAGGAGGTGGGGGTGGGAAGGAGAGAGAGAGCAGGGCAGGATGGAAAGGAGGAAGCATCTAGCCCTCAACATAGTGCCCACGGAATCCCGACAACACCCAAACGCCGTATAAAGTGTCTTCTTTATATTACAGAAGACTTTCCCACATCGGCAGCCAGCTGTGAGAACCCTCCCCGTCTGAGACACGGGCCTGGAGAGGTTTGTCTCTTTCATCGTGTGACGCCCTCGGAGATACAACTGCTAGAACTGTGCCCACGGCACTTCCCGGCCCTTTTCATTTTGTCACTTTGGGTTGAGACAGAAAGCGCAAGACACACACCCCTTTACAGAAAACCTGGTGTTCCTGAGACTCCAGAAAGACGGAAGATGAATAGACATGTCACGACTCCTTACTGCGAGAGTCATCGGGAGGCCTAAGGGAAGTTCTTATTAGAAAACGTCAGGCAGCAGAGAAGGGAGTGATTTACTGTACGTGAAAAATGCTGAGGAAATCCTCAGACAAGAGACTTCACAGAGATTATTTAGAATTGGAAGATAAAAAATACATATTTTCTGGTGGAGGAGGGGATAATTTTATGGCATCTGGTAAACAAAGTTTGCGGTTGCACTCGGGTAGTATGATAGGTGGCCCATTTCTGCGAAGATTTGCTGGAAACTGCAGACCTGCATATATGCATGAGGCTAGGGGACCTTGAGGGGCTGCGCAGCCTTTCCTCTTTGTCTTGATCAGCTTTTAGGATTCAGGGTTGAAAAATTGAATTCATTTTCTGGCCTTATAAATATTGAGATGCCGTTTTTAAGTAGAGCCTGGAATCCCCTTCATCCTTGCCCCTCCCCCGACACCTTGTGTATTTCTGCACTGAGGCACTGCCCTGGTTTCCTCTATAAAGACCAGCAAGGACGTCCAATAAGGGGTTCAAAAGTTCACAAAATAAGGCTTTCTAGGAAAAGGGAGATGGGCTAAAGGTTAGATCATCTTTCAGGAGTGGGATCAAAACCTGAGTGTGCACCTGGGGAGACGTTGGGCCAAAAGCAGCTGAGAGTGAGGGTTGGTGGGACCCCCAGGCCCAGGCAGGACCCCCACATTGGGGGGACAGGACTGGTGGGCGGGGACAGCAGGTGGACAGGCTCTTTGCCAGCCTTACTTGGATTTGCTCATAATCAAAACTGGAGCCTCAAAGCAGATCTAATTAATCACACAATAATCGGTCAACTAATTAATTAATAATAAATTTAATTTGGTTCCCCCTACAGAAATATATCTCCAAGAGGTTTCCTTTTTTTTTTTTTGACATTGAAAGATAAAGCAATAATGTAATGCCAAGCAACTCACTATTTTACTACCTGAATTTTCCAATTAAATATCTATATTTGAAAAAGCAAGTCATGTCAAGTGGCTCCTGGTTACTGGCCTTTTCCAATGTGGATTTAGAGTAGAGCATGTCTCTGCTTTTGTCATCTTACCAGGAACTTTGTACTTATCGGCCACTCTATCTAAATCCCAAGATGGATTTCATTTTGTTTCTTAGTTTATGTTGCAAAGCTGCAATAGTCAGCTTTTGCTGCCAACCGTCTTATGTCTTCAGAAGGATCTGTAATGTAAAATTAAACTTAGTCCATGATATTGTGAACTTCCTTACATGGCATTTTGTTTGTAGTTAGTTAGTTTTAATAATTAATTTAACAAACAAGAGCCACCAGAAATAGGACTGAAATGCATCTATTGTTGCATGGACTTCATAAGTGACACTAGGCTCCCAACTAACAACAATTCACATTTTAGGTGAAAAAATAAGCATGTGAGAGTAACCATAAAAGTCCTAAAAGTAAGAGGCAATGATTAGGGACGTGCTCTATCTGGTATGCAAATGTATTATACAACTCTAATAATTAAAACAACATAGTC
The DNA here is from genome assembly GCA_963574885.1 of Lepilemur ruficaudatus. Lineage (NCBI taxonomy): Eukaryota > Metazoa > Chordata > Mammalia > Primates > Lepilemuridae > Lepilemur > Lepilemur ruficaudatus. The sequence continues at coordinate 69,749 of CAUYRT010056624.1, forward strand.
ACCAATTAGGGATAAACAGAATAAAAGGCTCACATGCAAACCCAGGATACATGGGAAATTAGCATATTATCAAGCTGACATTTGTATCAGTGGGAAAGAATTTGATTTTACAATAAAGAAAAACAAATGTCCAATAAGTGTATTTTAAAAGTTCAAACGCAGTACTAGTTAAAGAAACACAAGTAAAAACTGTTGGTGGGAATGCAAGTTGATACAATTTCTGAAGGACACTTTAACAAAATAAGCTAAAGATTTTAATCACTTGACCACACTTCCAAGAAGCCACATCTAAGAAAAGCAAACTGTCCTAGCACCTTGGTGTGGTCCCTGACACCTTTCTGTGTCACAGGCCACATCCAGTCTGAAAGGAATTCACGTTAGTTCTAACTGCACACTACGTCCAGAGCCATACTCAATTCTGACAATTCCTTCTCTACCACACGGCTCCAGGTACTATTACTTCTCACCTAGATTATTGCAATGTGCTTCTAACTGGTTGCTCTGTTTCCAAAATTGTGCACACGCTCCCATATTTATTTTTAGCACTACAACTAAGAGGATCCTTCCAAAGGACAAACTGGATCATGCCACTCCCTCCCTGAATCTGTAAAGTTTTCCAGCTCATTAAGACAAAAAGGCAAATCCTTATGATGGCTTATAAGGCCCTCATGATCTGGCCACATTCCACCTTACGCAGGTCAGCCTCTCTGACATTATATCTCCTTGTACTTTCTGGCTCACTCATTTTCTTCCAGCTAAACTGGCCTTGTGGCTGCTCTTCAAGCAGCCTGCACAATTGCTCACCCCAGGCCCTTTGCATGGGCTGTGCATCTGCCTGGACTCTGTGGCTACCCTCCTTTTCCTTCTAGTCTTTGCTCAGGTGTCGCCAGCTCAATCAGGGGTATCCTGGTCATCCTATTTCAAATGGCAACACTCCTATTCCCACCACTGGTGCACACACACACATGTTCCCAGTCTTCCTTAACCTGTTCTTTGTTCTTCTTTATTTATACCTGCTTATCATTTTATAGCAGACTTAATTTTAGTTTACGTAGTTTTAGTCTGTGTAGGCTATAGTTAATCCCCACTAGACTGTAAGTTTCATGATGGCAGAGATTTTTGTCTGTTTTATTCACTTGCATCTGGGCCTAGCGTGCAGACTGCCACCCAGTGATGTTTATTGAATGAATTTATAAGCAATATTTGCCACAAGCCTTTCTGCCTGGTAAGATTTAAGTCAAGCTCTAGAGTGATCAAATGGAACTCAAAGAAGCCCTGTGCCATGTGACAGTCAGGCTCTTGAAAAAGCTCTGAAAAGGACTAAGAAAATTGTTAAACTTAGTCCTAAATGGTGGTCTATTATTTCTTCCAGAAGATTCCCTTATTTATAATAGGCTCACACCAATGATAAAAAATACAACAATAATACCTATAATAGTGGAAATAGTCGTCTACATTTGCACACCATTCCACAACACACAGGTACTTGTCTCTCCATTATCTTGTTGGACCCTCAGGAAGAACCTGTAAGTCTGGTTGACACGTGGTTACCAACTATTTGAGGGATTAAAAGCTCTACTTTTGCTATGAAGCCACTTCTTTAAAAAGACTTTCCCTTAGACTTTCTGAACTTTCCTCAGCATGGAAAGTTAAAGTTAAAAGACAGAGTTAGTCATTTTTCTTTCTTAATCTAATGCATTGGTAAAATAATCTCCAGACTGTGAGTTTATGGCCATGTCCGTCCGTGAGATACCAAAAATAGGGATCTCAAAATAGATCCTATTATGTTCGTCACCCAAACATTGGTGTCTAATTGGTGCATTTGATTCTCTCAACCACTACACAGCCTGCTTTCAGCCCCAACAAGAACACTGTGTGTCATGGCTGAGAATATCTGTACATTGAGATCTGACATGTATTGATGGCAATGTGCATGTGGTAGGTAAAAGCTGCTTCTGACATAAAATTGTATTTTCATATCTATTTATTTTTGATGCTTGATAAGAGGAGAGATGGGGAATTTGGTAACAGGAAATGGAAAAATGAGCGGTGGGAAATGAGCTATTTTAAGGATTTTAAGGAAGATTGGAAATGGCAAACTCAGGAGGAAATCACCCTCCTTAGGGCCTAATATGGAAAATGCCAGTGTGTGCATGTGTGTGCATTAGTGCACATGTCTGTGTATGTCTGTGTGTGTGCGAGTGAAGGGGTTTTGAGGGTCTAGTCTAGGCAAACATGACTACTACGCCTAGTACTTGATTAACCTTCAGAATCAATTGATTAATCACAAATGATCTGTTGAGAACCCCTGAGCAAAATATTTGCCATTAATTATACATACTTAACATTTACTAAAACTCTCAAGCTAACTGCATTTAATTTCAGAAAGATAAATGTAGCTGAATTCCTACTTAATGAATTGAATAATGGTTGTGTGTCATTCTGTGGCCTCCAGGACACTTGGCCGGGTGTGGTTTAACAGGGCCCAGCCCTGTGCAGAGCTGGCCAGGATGTGCCCACACTATGCCCTGGCCACTGTCAGTTTAGAAGGCAGTTCACACGTGGAGCTTCCATTGAACCCAGCCCCAGAGCCCTCCAGGCCTTTAGAATGTTGACCCAGCAAAGACCACTTTGTATGAAATGAAGACATGGAGGGTCCCTGTGAGAAAGGGACAAACAGAGCTGAAGGACCCAGATGAGGGTAATAAGGAAGTAGGCAGCCAGAATTCTGCAGCTCCTGTTCAAGAAGCCAGACCTCTGAACAAATCCACTGGAATGGCCAGGAAATGCACAAGCTGACTCAAGTCATGAGGGCACTTAAGACCAGGAAGGGGCCATTTCCAGGAG